>JALNIO010000279.1:0-86664 GCA_023509875.1 Rugonectria rugulosa | reverse complement strand
CCACAATGACAGCAACTACCGTGAATCCGTTGGCAGCTCTGCCGACCGATAGCACGCCGTGGTACAAGCGCAGTTATCTTGTCAAGCTCAACTACATCATCGCCTCGCTCACTCTATTCTGTAAGTCGACACTACTTTGAAAATATATATACATCAAGAACGTCTTATTGATTCTTATCAATTTCACAGCCTCCGCAAACGGCTACGATGGCAGCGTCATGAGCGGCCTGCTGGCCCTGCCCATCTGGAACTCCTTCATGGGCGAGCCAACCGGTGCCTATCTCGGCTGGATCACTGCCATCTACTGGCTCGGCAACGGCGTGGCCTTCCCCGTGGCAGCTTGGGTTTCCAACCGCTACGGTCGCAGACCCGGCATCTGGCTCGGATACGTCTTCCTCGTCCTCGGCGTCGGCATGCAGGCCGCTGCCCAGAACGAGAAGACCTTCACCGTGTCCCGACTCTTCATGGGTATCGCTTCTGCCTGGCTGGGCAACGGCCCTCCTCTTCTGATCAACGAAATCGCCCATCCCAGCCACCGATCCATTGTCAACTCGCTCTACATGTGCGGATGGTACGTCGGCGGCACTGTTTGCGGCTGGGTCACGTTCGGCACCCGCAACATCCCCTCCACCTGGTGCTGGCGCATCCCCGTCCTCATCCAGATCGCCGTCCCCATTCTTGCTCTGCCTGGTTTCCTGATGAGCCCCGAGAGCCCTCGATGGCTCATCAGCGTGGGCCGAAACGAGGAGGCTCGTGAGATTCTGGCCACGTACCATGCTGGCGGCGATAGCGAGCATCCCCTCGTCGTCTACCAGATGCGTGAGATCGAGACGACCATCAACGCTGAGCAGGAGGCTCACGCCAGTGCCTCGTACATGGATATGATCAAGACTCCCGGCAACCGCCACCGTCTGTTGATCTCTATATCTCTCGGTTTCTTCTCCCAGTGGGCCGGCAACGGTGTCATTTCTTACTACCTCGCCCTTGTCCTCGACTCAGTTGGTGTCACATCCGTCACTGACCAGACCCTCATCACCGCCTGCCTCAACGTCTGGAACTTGCTCTGGGCTATTGCTGCCGCCTTTAGCGTTGACAAGCTGGGCCGTCGTCCTCTCTTCCTTGCCTCTGGCGGTATCATGTTGACCAGTTTCATCATTGTCACTGGTCTCAGTGCTACTTTCGCCAACACTGCCTCGTCGAGTGTTGGTCTGGCCGTCATCCCTTTCCTGTTTACTTTTTTCATGGGTTACGATATTGCCATGTAAGTTTGAATTCCTTGTGCCTATGTAGCCAAAAGATGTGTATACTAATCATGCTCCAGGACCCCCATGTTGACTGCCTACCCTTGCGAGATCTGGCAGTACAGCCTCCGATCCCGCGGTATCACCGTCACTTGGGTCGCGGCCGTCGTCGCCATCTTCTTCAACACCTTTGTCAACTCCATCGCCCTCGCTGCCATCCACTGGAGGTACTACATTGTCTTCATCGTCGTCCTCTGCGTGGCCCTCGTCACCATCTACTTTACCTACCCCGAGACCCGTGGATACACCCTGGAGCAGATTGCCATTGTCTTTGACGGCGATGACACCGCGGCTGCGGTTGTCGCTCACGAGAAGATGGATGAGCTGGCTGCTGAGCATGACGATCAGACTGATCAGAAAGTCTAGAGGATACAGGCTATCCGGGAAGGGGAGAAGAGTACTAGAAAATGCGCGCGTGTGGTAGATGTTTGAGATAATGGCCCAATGGAGGCAAAATACCCTACAGATAGATACCATGAAAGCAGGAGGCCATTGCCTCATTTGAGTAGACAGAGTGTTCAATGCATGATTTGTCGAATTGGAAAAGACTCTGCTAGCAATTAAGAGACTATGGTCTGTCCAGACTAATTAGAAAGCTGGTTTGATACAAAACTCGAGAGACGCCGTCTATCGGGTGCTATAAATGCGCCTTTCGCCTCCATGCTCTCCCATAGCTCGGGTGAGTAGTACATCAGAGGAAGGTCCTCGTATGCCAGGTGAGGATTCTTTGTCACAAACTCCTCGAAGCTTGGGGCTGTCTGGGTCTTGGCCAAAGCAAGTTGTGCTTGCTGAACCCAAAACATGCTCTGCGTCGAGCCCAGCGCCTCTGCCAATTCCAGGGCGGTGTCTGCAGCAACAAGTCCAGACTGTCGCTTGTCCTCGGTCTGTTGGCCAGTCGAGAGCCGACGATGAAGACGCTGGAGGAGGCTTACATGACTTGCCACACTCAAGCCGCCCTCCAGTCCAGCCTCGTCGATAAGGACCCAAGCAAGAAAGTCGAGCTCGTCTTTGGGTGGAAGATCGGGAGGCGCCATGACCCGATGCGTGGCAGCGTTGATCATGCGCACTCGAGCCTGTTCCATCCTCGCCTCTGATGGGCTCGCAAAGAAATTGGGTAGTGGCTTCCGGTCAGGGTTGACAAAGGACATTCGGGCTGAAATGCCATTCCATGCTTCGGGCTCGTAATAGTCCTTCCATTCTTGACCAGAGATGTCAAAGAGTGTGCGGAATGCCTCAAACGTGAGGACTGTGCCAGGGACGTCAAACCCAGTAACGGCGTTTTGTGATGCTGGACCAATCTCGAGCGACTTCAACAAAGCATGTATCAGCTGGATCCAGAAGTAGGCCTGTGTCTCCGAGTACGGCGGAATGGAGTGGTTGGAGGCTCGCAGTCGAATGGTCGAGGTTTGAAGCGTCTCCAAGGCCTGCTTGACAACGCCACCGCGTCGCAACTTTGAGGAAAGGGTCTTTTGAACAACAGCGAAAGCAAATCGGGGCAGATGGTACGCATCATCTTCCACCTCGGGAGTTTCAGCCTGCGCGGTGGTCGCTTTCACTTTGAAGGACGGCAGAGGCTGGAGATCGGGCAGATGCCAATTGTCTCGAGCCTCTTGGCTGAAGAGCAGGTCTTTCGAGTAGTAGCTCTTCCACAATCCAGAGTTCATCAACGACGGAGTCAGCAACATGATTTGCCCAAATTCTGCCCGCGTGGGAAACTGCTCGAGATTTTGTTCCTCTTGGTAGGCTACCGCCGCAAGTTGAATCTGATAAAGCCAGAAAATTGTCATTGTTCTTGAAGCGCGTCAGTATTAGGACGTTCCTTCTGTCGCGGAACATTCACAGACCTATGTGCAGTATTCCGGAATCTCTCTGGGTTGCTCTCCCGCAGGACCCCAAGGTAGCCGAGGAAATTGCTCGCGCAGTCCAGCAGGCTGGCCTTTCGCGCCATTCCCTCGATCATGACAAAGTAACCGGCTCTGAGGTGGTTGTAATGATCCCAAGAGTCAAGGTCGGCTTTGACAAATGCTGTCCAGAATTGATCCGGTCCAAGGCTCTCTTCATTCAACTTCTTGACTCGCTCGACAAGTTCTTGGTCGCTGGGACCTTGCTCCAAAGCCGCAATGTCTCCCTGGGTGGTCTTCTGAGCAGGCTTTGGCCCTTGCTTGAGGGTCTCTCTTATATCCCTCATGACAATGTCGAGCTGAGCTCCCGAACTGGCGCTCAACCCGGGCGTGTCCATGACTTTTACGCAGAACTTGTCTTGATACTGACTCAACTCGTTCGTAAAACGGACGCGCAGATTGTTGACGATGGAGTCTCGCTCAGCAGGAGGGAGAAGGTCCTGTTTGTTGAGCACTACCCACATGTAGCGACATCCAGCATCGACCATCCATTGAGCGCCAGCGTGCAACTGCTCCAAGGAATAGTCGAGCCTCTCAGGGTCGTTGCAGTCGTGGACAAACACGATGAAGCGGTCCTTGGAGATGTAGTGGCGGATGAGGGGTCTGATCATATCACATCCTCCCACATCCCACAGAGTAATCTTGCTCCCGTCGGAATACTCAATCGTCTCGACGTTGAACCCAATGGTAGGTATGACTTGGACCTGTTCCCCCAGCTTCAATTGATACAGCATCGTCGTCTTTCCCGCAGCATCGTTGCCGAGCAGGACGCCCACGTTCTCGGGGCCATTGCCCAGCAGCCATCGAGCGATACCTGTTCAAGTCAGTAACGTTCGCACAATGGCACTTTCAACGTACGCATATCGGAAGAATTGTGAGTACTTTTGCCCCGTTGAGAGTTGAAGCGAATGAAGATGCGGTCTGGGATGTCAAGTATACAACTTGTTAATGTGGCTGCCTTGAGTAAGCGGGGAGCTCAACGTGGCTTGAATGAATGCGATTCTGCCTTGAAGGCTGCCAGACTCCAGTGCTAAGTTAGACACCAAAAAACAAGATCAAATTCGAGGCGATGTTCACACTATCGACCATCATTTTAGTGTTCTGTAGTGGCATGCATCGCCTCTGCCGGGCTCGAACACCCTTGAAGTATCAAGTTTATGATGTGTCTTGGACTGTAAGATTCCTGAAATCAACAAGTTACTCGGTGATGTTATGGTTTTTTAAGCATTCCTCCAATTAATTCTTATTCCTGTCGAAACCACGGCACATGCCTTCTTGCGGCAATTGGTGGCCATCCGGTGCAGGGTAGCCATCCATGATGTCAAACATGATTGCTGAGAAGAGTTGGATGAAAGGCTCGACTTTGTTCTTTGTTATTACGCAAAACTTGGGGAATTTCATTCCCTCTATCGAGTGAAAACATGCATTGGTCTTGGAGTTAACGCGACGACTTGTTCAGACACTTTGGTGAGTGTCATGCAGCATCCGGCGTATCAGATTTAGCTACATCTAAATGATTGGATGTATATGTCGTGTTTTAAACCACCAAGTCCGCATCAGGGGGTTTACCATGTGATCCCATTTCTCAATCCGTTGACCCAGCCAAAGCAACGGCACTGAACCTCAAATCCTCACCCTCTCTCTTGAGAAACTCTAGCGGTCCCAAGTTCAGGGCCTTCTCGCTCAGGACATCTTCATTTTCGGCCAACTCTCCTCTCCGAATTGGACCTCGGCGACGGCCATCCAACTCCCACAAAGCACCGTCATTGCCCTTGGCAAAGCAAACGTAGTGTAGATCGACGTCGTCTTCGGCTGCTGGTGCAGGTGTGTCGCCTTCGGAAGCGGCTTCTTTGTGGGCACTGGCAAGAGCGTGACTCTCCTCGAGGACTTTGGAGCGGTCGATGGGGCCGAGTGGGATGCTCTTCTTCATGATCTCATCGAGGGCAGAGCCGTCCTCTGTTTTGAAGAGTTAGCTTGGAAGGCAATTTAGAGTATGAAGAACCTACGGATAAAGCTCCTGGCAGGGCCATTAGTGGTGGCATGCAGAAGCCCCATGAGGCCGCAGGCATTGCGAATGGTCTGCTGCCACCAAAGAACAGGCTCACCCTCACCCTTTCCCTTGTACTCCTCGGCCAGACTGTCCTCTGCGATGCGCGCACTCTCGTAGACGGCGCTGACGGGGAACACGAGCAGCAGAGCCAACGCCGGGCGTGGTATAAATGCAAGTAGATCGGGTTCGGTAAGGGAGTAGACGTCGTGGATTTGAAGAGCATCGCTAACACCAAGCTTGTGGATGAGGCTCGTCATGAGCTGAGGGTTCGCTTCGAGGGGAATGAAGGCGGGGCGGCCCTTTGGGACGTCGGGGTCGGTCAGCGCAGACATGGTGGGCGAAGGGTAGATGTTGTAACAGAAAGAAGTTGTGAAGATGGCAAGGCGACGTTATGTTCCTTGGGTGACGTTTTGAAATTGAATAGATGTCCTTTGCATGCAAAAATGTTGATGCCTGTGACGCCCTTTCGATTTTGGCGGGGTTTACTTGGCTGCCCAGGTACCTATGACGTTGCCCCTCCGCAGCCTAGCGACAGGGAAGCAGCTTCCAGAGTTTTGGCGGGGTAGGCACTGAAACGCCATTCGCGAGACGCGTTAAGTACCAGGGTACCTGACCTTGCAGGGTGCTAACCTAGAGGTGTCATAAGTCATTCAAATATCTGGGCATTGCGGGAACATCCCTGATATATGTAGGTGCTCAAGTGCTGTGTCGTATTTATGAGTCTTGTCAGAGGTAGAATCAAAAGCGTAGGACTCAGTCCCAACAAGCATTGTAGTCCGTAACGGTAAGGGCTTTACCTATAGAGTGCCCAGATGGTCGAGATTCATTCTGTTGGGTGATGAACAACCACGCTGTCTTTGTGCCTGACCACCTCCCGAGGTACCAAATCTAAAACTTCAGGAATGTAATCAAGAGCCCTACAAGGCCTCAGCTGGCATTCTACACCTCGCTTCGGTTTTGTGAATCCCATCCATCCGCCCGTCGGCCAACTAACAATGCTGATCTGGTTGACCGCGAGTCCTTTTCCATATTATTAAATTAAACCTGCATCCTTTCCGCGCTGAAATCCTGTTCAGCTTGCGGAATTGGGATAGCCCGTCCGAGAGAGCCGGCATCGGTTAGTTTGATACCCTTGTCTCCATCATGATCAAAAGTCTGATTCAGTATTTTGGGGGATCATTGCTAAGAACAGTGCCTGATCTTCGGTGGGTTCGAGCCGACAGGGCTTTGGTTAAAGAAAAATTGACCAGTCAGCTATCTGTACCCAGCTGCAATGCTTCCATATGCCGAAGGTGTAAAATTAGATGCTCCAGCGGTTCGTGGTTAGCTTGTCATCGAATCGCTTGAACGCGACCTTGTAATTACCGCCTTTTGCTTCAGACCCTATATGCTCGCTGTGCTTGCTCGCTGTGCTTACTCGTTGCACTGAAGAGTATGCGAACGCGAGAGGAACTCCGGGGCCCTCGTTGGATGGGCTATGCCAGTCTCAGTCTCAGTGGGCAGACACGGCCAGCGCTCAACCGTTTGTGGCTTATGGAGCTGGGGAAATTGAGGGCAAAGTGTTGTGCCACACAGTTGTCACGTTCGGGAAGCGAGTGGAGATGGAAGGCATCGCATGCGAATGTTCCTCCGTGCACACGACCCCAGGTACCGAAGGAAAGGTAAGTTGGTTGTCTGAGCGCAAGATGGCTTGGACGGTCATGCTCCTGGCAGGCGGTGAAGAAATCGAGAGAAGTCGTGTTTGTCTGTTTGAATTGAGAGGCCGAGCTGGGAATGTGCTCTCCGGGCTATGCCTTCCACTTCCGACTTGATGTCAAACAAATTGTCCCAACACAGCGTATGGAGTAAGGAAAGAACCTCCACCTTCCTGCAACCGACTTTCCTGTTTGCCTGCCACCATCTTGCCACCCTCAAACATCCTCCGCATTCTCCAAAACACCATCTCCTCTATCGCATCCGTAGCCGTCCTCCTTTGATCGTTCATTGGTCCAACCGTCTCGCCGTTGACATCAACCTCAAGGCTCAAGCCAGACACTTTGACACTGTCAACTGGAAGATCCTGGCTCCACACCAAGATTCCGCAGTCAATCTAGCACGCGCCAAGAGCTGAACCGAGTCGAGACAAGGCACAATAGTGTCGTTCTAATTAATGCGTCAAATAGAGCAATGTTGATCCGATGCGTTGGCGTCATTGCAACAGAGATCTACATCTTCAAGTTCGTGTGGAGGTTGAGTTGCGTTGAGAATTCTCAGATGCAAACGTGGTGTGTTACTTTCAATCTCAAGCGCCGTCAATCTATCACTGACGACCGTGTGTATATCTAGAGACGATGTACTCCGTACGAAGTAGTCAAGACGAGAAACCGACGCAGGACAAGCGAAACTCCCGTACACCCAAAGCGCCTCGTCAGCCGAAGGTGGTATCGTGTTGACGTTGGGTTACTACTCCCACCGTATCCGTACTTCCCAAGCACCTCGAGACCCTTGAAAGTACATGGGTCTTGGTGAATATGACTCAAATGAATAGGTACGCTGGTGTCGGCATCATGGACAATTGTCCCTGCATCTTGTCTCGGAAACGTGCAAATAGTATTTCGCGTCCATTCCGAGTTTGTCACCAGCTCGCTAATTCAACCCCTTCTTTGGAGTGCTTCACCAAAACCTGGTTGGACGTTTGCTGTATGCCGTACGGCCAAGCGCTTCGTACAAGTCATGGGAACACAGGCACAACACGTCATGGCGTCCAGGCACACCGTGCGCCTCCAGGCACTCCCGTTCGTGTGGCCCAATTCGTACCGCCGTGGTGGTGGTGGCACAGGCACAGATGGCAATCTTGGTGACCGCGGTCGTCGCTCTGACTTGGGGCACTGGGACTTCTCCATGTCTTTTCACGTGGAGTTGAGACATTGAGACATGACTCGTTGACAGGGACTGCCGTGCATCTTGAACTGCAACCGGTCACAGAATCAGGTGGCCTGGCAACAAGACGGGCAAGGAAAGCTACCGCTCGAAAGCAATGGAACAGAATGCCGCAAACAAGGCCGAAGCCCTGGTAGACTTGCTTCATATTCCTTGCTTTTTCCCGTTTCTTTGCTTTTTCTCGAATCTCATCTCGACGCGGTCCGATCAAACACCACTGACCTTTTTTCTCTTCATCTAAACATCAGACCAGAAACGCGCCCCCAGTTCCAACGGCGCCGGACTTGGTCCAGCCGCTAGTCAGTCTACTGGATTCTGACTCCGATTAGCAACCTGCAAAGCATTGCATCAAACAGGCCCGGTGGGCATTTTCTGTCAAGCGGCGTCATCTCCTTCGTGGCACTCTGATGTTCCGCTGGAGCAAGCCCCTGATCCCTGTTTCTCAGTTGTCTTGTATCCCCCCCGTCCTGAGGTTTCCATGATCCATCCCACCAAGGCGTTGCTGCGAGTCAAACGCCCCTGAACCCGGTCCAAGAGCTTGATCGGCCACTCTCCCGCTTCTTGCTCACACTTTCGAGCCGACGGGTCCCCCTTTTCCCTGCGCCTGCAGGTCCGACTCGAGGAGGGAAAAGCGCGAACGAGGCATCTCGCCTTCGGGCTAATATATCGTACAGTAGTGGATGGATACTGGTCCTTTCAGCTGGGACGTGGAACGCCTCCTCGGTCGTGCAGTCTGTTTACTTTTAACCAAGACGGTTTGAAGAGACGCCAACACTGTTGATCCTGTTCCAGACCAGACACCCACACCAACCAGAGGCAAAAGGAGGCTTGTGTCGCTTTTCCCGCGCCCAATCATTCAAGACGCAGTTGACGTTGCACTCACCATCGCAAGCTCTTCCACTGATAGCCCCTACGACTTGCTGCCCTCCCTTGACGCTACTGCACCTCATCCTTGACTCCTATTCCTCGTTGTGGACCCAAGTCCGCTCCCGTAGTGCCGGAATCGTGCTACGTATCGCCCGCTGTACGTCCTCCGTGCCTATTATGCCCCCTCTGTTTGTCTGAGGACATCCATTGAGATGGTGGCACCTGTATTGTTTGGCGAGTCAAAAAGACGGCCCCTCCGCACAATGCATGCGCCGGCGGCTACAATGGCCGTGGACCTCCATCTCCTTGAGACTCCAGCTAACTGATCTGCGTTGCACAGTTCCAAACCAACGGCCGCTTGTTAGGTTTGCGAAGGGCTTGTTTCTTCAGGACCCAGCTTATTAGCGCAAGTCCCCATCGGTATTAAACCTCGTCACTGTCGTCCATCTCCTACTAAAAGGCGGGACACGCCCATCTCCTTTGCTTTTATCAGTCGCCGATATTTCTCGCGCGGGAGCTCACTTGCTCGCAGCGGGTCTCATGAGGCCGTTCATTGCCAATCTGTGAGCCATACAACTGGTATCGCCATACCGAGTCGCTACACAAAAGCACCCGTTGTCCAACGTCGCGTCGCTCAGCTGCCGCATGGCAGCGCCGAGGCCGTCGACATTATGGGGTTTCTCAGCTTTCTAACCAGGAAGTCCTCAAGCAACCAGGCTCCAGCGCCTCTACTCAAGGGTCAAGCCTACGAATCGACCACTGCGTCGCTTCCTCCAATTAGAGGTAAATAGGATACACGTACCGTAGGTAGCAACATTTCAAGCCTAACTTGGCTCTAGGAACGTATCCCGTCGCTGGCAACGGGCCCAATGTCCTGGACAAATTGCAACAAGCAGCAAAGAAACGTAGCCTGGGCCAATTGCAACTCGTCCACCACGATTCCGTTACCTCAGCCCCGGCGCCATCTCCGTCGGTACCAAGATTTCCAGAGTCTATTACTGGGAGACCAAGTTCAGCACCCGGAGGCCCGCGACCGAAGTCATTCAGCCGCAATGCGCGGAGTTCTGCCGCTGCTCTGCGGCCAGACAATGACTTTGTGCAAAAGCAACTTCCTCCAGTTCCTCCCATACCAGCTCACCACCGCCGTCCAAGCTCGCTCGAATCGCAACCTCGCTTTGTAGATATTCTTGATGCCCAGGGCGAGCTCGGGCCCTCCAACTTTCGATCGCGAGTTGCGGCCGCCGGCGCGCGAGATTATGGGGAGGATGTTGCTGAGCGAAACATGAGTGAAACTGGATGCGACTTGCAAAGTTCATTCTCGAAGGCTTTTTACGCCCACTCGAATTGTAGCAGCCAACGGGGCCCCGACAAAGCGCCTATAGCAAAGGCCCATGCCAACACGAACCAGTCAAATCGCCTCCGCAGTGGGAGGAGGGTGCCTACTTCTTTGACCAAAGGATCGAACGCGTCGGCTCGGAAGACGATTTCTGATAGTGAGGACGAAACGGAGCTCGATCATGTTGGTGGTCTGCGCAATAACAGAGTGCGATCGAAACGACATGAGCTACGACACAGCAACGCACTTGGCATCGATCAGCGGACGCTGAAGGCGGATCGGAGACGATCATTCCACTCACTTGCCGTTCCCCAGCCAAAGGAAAAGTCAAAGCCAAGGCCCCTTAGCTTACACCACTCCTTCTCTAATTTCGATGAGGAATTACTCCCGCCTATGCCTCTTAACTGGAGGACAAATGGCGATGATACAGCGCTCCAAGCTATTGGTAGACTGGAGGTGAATAGTCAGGTTGACGAGACATTTGATGAGCCAGCTCCATCGCCAGGTAAGTTTGTAAAAAATAGACGACGAGGGTCGAATACTAACGATAATCCAAGTCATCCCGGTTCGGCCTAAAATAATTCGCCCCAAGTCATCGTCTCGGTCAGACATGCATAGCGACTGGCAAGCTCAGTCTAAAAAGGCTCGATCAGAGAAATCTCACGTCTCGCGACCGTCCAGCTCCAGCTCAGTTGATCATTCCAGACCTCGAACTCGGTCCATTGGCGTTTCCTCGGTTCATCATCTTGATGATATCACGGAGCACATTCCCATCAGAACGTCATCACTCGGGGTTCAATCCCAGGCTTGCTTCACTCCTACCACGACAACATCTGGGTACTCGAGCAACCCGTTCGCCAGACCTGGAAGCCAGCATACCCCTACCACTTCCATCGACATATCCCTTCTGGCCCCGTCGGAGAAGCTGGGTCCCGAGCGAGATGTAGGATCAAGCAACCCAAGCCTCGATCACCAGAGCTCAATTTACTACACTGTACCGGAAGACGACTTTTCAATGGATATCCCTATATCTCGGCAAACCCGACAAGATTATGAGGTTCAGCTTGAAACCAGTCAAGACAAAGCGCTCCACGAACTATCGAATCTCGGTGACTACGCGGCGGGCTTCACTGACGATTCAGACGTGGACTCGTTTGTCGGCGTCACGAAAAGTAGTCCTATTGGGGAAGAAGGTTTACTCTTTGATGAAGGTATTTATAATGGCACAAGCGGTGCGCTTCCAGGATTGTTCAGCGCCTTTTCCGTGCCGAGTGTGCCCGCCTCTTCGGGACGGCCGAGGACTTCGAGGACGACTAGGACCACCGCGAGCGATGCGAGATCGCTAAGACACGGACACGAGCAACGACCGTCAACACGATCAAGTAATTCGAAACGGCGTCCGCGATCTCATCGACGCGATGATTCTCATGGCCTCACATTCAATGAACAAGATTTTGCTTCGTTCATGGCTCTGGATGACGAAATTTTACGACGAGCTGGCCTTATGCGCGTCCCCGACGATGGGATGGAGGAGACTAGGCCCAGACATGCATTATACGATTATTCTGAGGAGGGGGAGGAAGACCAGGTGGATATGCGAGCGGCAATGAAGATGAAGAAGGATATGAGGAGACTGAGCACGGCATCGACGACGCGAAGTCGACAATCCAGATCAACTTATCATCACCGACGGAGAGATGAGGACGGGAATGCGGCCGATACGGAGGAATAAAGAGAAGGAGCATGAGCACCTAGACACGACTTTCTTATGTATAGGGACCATTGATGCATGACGGCTCCCGGAGGACTGGGGGAGTTTTTGGGTCTCTTTGGAGGATTGGGTTATGCCATGGATGCGGGATTTGGGTACGGCATGGGATATGGGTGACAGCTAGGTCGCATTGTATTTTGTTTGTTTTTCTTGTTGTGATGGGGGATGCGTATAATAATTCTGGCGTACATGGTGGACTTGTTGGTTATGAGACATGCCTGTGCCAGCTGCACACATTTCAGGGTTTCAACCACATTCATGCATTTTTATCATTTACTTTTTCCCCAATGAACATTTCCCGACGTGAGGAGGCGGCGTATAACGGCAGGCTTTTGATGTTGATGAACCAGGTCCTGCTTTAAACTTCTTTGTTGAGCATATCGTAGAGGAAAGGATGATGAATAGGGACCAAGTCCCCAATCCAGCAGCAGAGCTTCATAGGCACTTGGAAAAGTCCCGCCACCCAATCAAGAAGCGCAGTCTCGCATCCCGGTGCCCCGTTAGCTCAGTGGTAGAGCGTATCACTCGTAATGATAAGGTCCCAAGTTCGAACCTTGGTCGGGGCTTAAACATCGCTGGCAGCTGGTGATGTTGCTTTTTGCAAGATTGTATAGATTCCGTGTCATGATGTTTATTTTTTGTTGTTCGCAGTACTGGCAGGTCGGTCAGGCAGCACCTCCTCTACCCTATCTATGGACTCTATTTAATCCGCTAGGTACGTGGACCTATTTTGGACTGATCGCTGGTCTTGAAACGCCTCGCAGTAATTTTCCCAACAGCTTCTTTCGTCTATCAGAAACTCCTTCAGAGAATCTCCAATTCCACGACTTCCATCGCCCATGTTCTCCAACTTCTCAAATTGCTGTCCCGAGTTCCTGAATCTGCTCCTCAGATCCCTCTGCAACCCCCTCGCAGTCGCACCCCAACTTCCGCCTGGCCTCATCAGGATCCAGGTCGGCCAACTTCGCCAGTGCCTTTTTCGCAACTGCAATCTTGGCGTACCGGCCGCTCTTTGCCGTAGAATGGGCAAACACTGTTCCGTGCACCATGACCGCGCAGACCACGTCGCTCTCCGTCATGGCGCGCATGCCCTGCTCCAGAGGGC
The DNA here is from genome assembly GCA_023509875.1 of Rugonectria rugulosa. Classification (NCBI taxonomy): domain Eukaryota; kingdom Fungi; phylum Ascomycota; class Sordariomycetes; order Hypocreales; family Nectriaceae; genus Rugonectria; species Rugonectria rugulosa. Next base: position 73,414 of record JALNIO010000279.1, on the reverse strand, counting down.
AAGGAACGTTGGAACTGCAGATGCGCCACTGCCTGCAGCATATCTCGGTCTGCATCTTGGTGGAAAGGAATGTGACGGGGTGTTTCTTTGCAAATGTGTCGTAGAGCTGCATGTCCTCAAAGTACGGCTGCACAAAGCGAGTAAAGAAGGACTGCACCACACCGTAGTCGTATTTAGAGTCTACAAACATGGCCCCGATGAGCGCTTCAACCACATCGGGAAGAGCCTTGGGCGGCAGAGATATGTCGAGCCAAAAGTTGCTTCGCATGGAAGTTCCTTTTTCTTCGGCCTCTTCACGAGCATCCTCCTCGGCTAGTTCAAGCTCGCCGACATAGTCGCTGATCTGGCCGATGAGAGCAGAAGTCGTAGCCAGGATATGCTTGTTCAGATTCAGCTTCACAGCGAGAACGCCGAGAAATTGGTTCGATGCCATGGCCATTTTGTGCTCCGTCAACCACTGAGGGTCAGCTTCGGGAAAGCGTTTGAAGAGGTAGTCGACAATGGCCAAGTCCAGCAGCGCGTCGCCGAGGAACTCGAGTCGCTGATAATTGGGTATAGGCTCATAAGGGTACGAGGCATGCTTGAATGCGCTTCGAAGAAGCGATGCAGACTTGAATTCGTAACCGGCCATCTCGGCGATTTGCTGCACCACGAAGCGATGAGAAGCTGTGCTGGGATTGCAATGCCACTTCGGGACGTTGAACTCCTCGTAGTAATCGGAGAATTTGAGCATCTTGTGATTCTTGCTCTTGACCATCCGTGTCACGGCTTTGACAGCGAGATCCAAGTTTCCCTCCCCAGAGACATATGCAGCGCCAATGAGAGCCTCGCAGACGTCGGCAATGGTCTTGTCAGCAAGGTTATGTTTCATCTCCGTCTTTGGCGCCTTTCCTCTCTTGAGCTTTAGGCTGGGGTACCATGTACGTCGGTCAAACGACTTTGATCGGATAAACTCCTGAATGCTTCGATCGACGGCGTGATTGAAGAGGTTCTGGTTGCAGATGAGAAGCATGCGCTCGACGTGGTACTCGAATTCGTTGCTTTCGGGAATGAGGGTGAAGAGCGAGATGGTAGTAGCCATTTTGAGGAATGAATCGCCTAGAAACTCGAGACGCTCGTAATTGTTGCCCATGCCGGCTTGGAAGTTGATCTGTTCTTCGTCGTGCTCGCCCGTGTTATCGCTATCCTTGGTGAATGCTTCAAGGGCAAGCAGGGGAGGGATGCTCAGGTCGAGAAGCGAACATCCGTCGAGGGCAATGAGGACAGAATCAATGCGATGAATGATTGCTGGAAAGGTCATGGACATCATGACAAAGTCCACGGGCAACTGATATCGTTCAGCAATATGACCTGGATGCAAAGCTGTTTGCACTTACCGGTGACACTTGGAGAGGCTCCAAGATGAGATAGCACGCATTGTTTGCAGTCTCATCAACTTGATATTCGTCGAGTAAGTTTCTTCTGAGCGGAAGTAACTCTGCATTCACGACAGGCTGGTCATCCCGCCACTGAATCCTCTGGCGAGATTTGGAGAAGAGACTATTGCTGTATTCCTTGATCGTCTGCTCTACCGTGCGGTATGCACGGCTCCTTGGTTCCGGAACGCCTTTTGGAGTTGGAGAAGACGGCTTCAAAGACTTGTTAATACCGTTGATGATGAACTTTCTCCCGCCGTCCCAACGATCGACAACAAACTTGTTGAAGAAGAACTCTTCTGGTGCGTCTTGCCATTCGAGTTTCTCAGATTCTTTGACAATCTTGACTGCCTCCCAGTCGACCATGTTTTTGCCGTGGACCGTGTGGCCGTGATCTTGCGTGCTTGGAGCCAGGAAATAAGGAAGCTCTTGACCGGCCTCGTATTCCTTGCTGAAAACGTCATTGAACACTCGAAGCGTAAACTGGACAACCCCTTCAAACTCGCTCGGGGTCAGATCGATTGATCCCAATGTTGTGCACTTTGCTAAGGAAGAGGCGCCGTTCCCAAAATACAAGGGAATGCCCGGCACCTGAGGTAGTTTCTTCCGGGAAAGCAATATCAATGGTCGACTGTGATGACCCAACGCAGTAGGGTTGGTCAAGGAGATTGCCGTCACAAATAGCTCCGACGTCGTTCCAAGTTCAGACCAAATATTTGGTCTCAATAGCATGTTGTACTCGGCCTTTTTGTTCGAACTAACGGCCAAACGGGCGTTTCTCATTGCCGGCAGCTTCCTGGTGAAAACAGGCTGCAAATGTTCATCGACATACTTTTTCTCAATCAATGCAATACACGCCTCAAATGCGGCAGAGCATCGAGCCAGCATCTTGCTCCGCTGCGGCTGGCCTGGCATGGACTTGATGGGTGACGAGTCGGGCAAGATGACGTCCGCTTGGAATTTGGAGCCGCACGTGGTGACAATGTACTCGGCCTTGTAGTTGACCTCTGCAGGGGATATCGAGGACACGAAGCGAGCCAGAACTTCGAGGCTGTGGGCGAAGGTGAGACGAGCTCCAGTACTAATGACCTCAAACACCTTCTGGCCGGCCTCTTCGAATCGCGCGGCAGCGGCAGCATCGATTGTCTGGTCTTGTAGCTTCCTGTCCTCTGGGAGCGCGGAGCAAAACCGCTTCAGCGCGTGCGCATCCCGACCAGCCTGGTGGAGCCTTCTTCGCTGCTTCGCATTTTGTTCCTCTATCATGCTGATGTATCGCGATTTGTCCTGTCGTGCTCGGCCTTTGGACTGTAGGTACTGAATGACGGAGTCGTACAAGTCGAACCTGACGACCAAGTCGCACTCGGGAATGTCGATGCCTTCCTCTGCGACGGGTGTGGCAAATAGGCAGTTGATATCGCCCCTCTTGAAGCGCTGGATAGTCAAGAATTGGTCTCGGAAGGTCATGTTTCCAGGATTAGACGACGCTGTTGTGTAGCCAACCTACTGAATGTTAGCCAAACTCCTTTCTGTGCAGCTTACCAAGTCATACCACATATCCAACTTTCATGCTTGGAATCGCCATCCGGTCTTGTTGAAGCAAGTCTGCCAGAAGGAATGCCGTGAGCCGCTTCTCGACAAAGACAATGCATCTTCTCGTCGACCTATCCACAAAAGCCTCCTGCAAGATGGTGTAGAGGCACTTGACTTTGGATGAGAGGCTGTCTGAACCTGGAAAGATGTCGCCCAACTCATGCTGCTTGATGTCGCTTTGAACCGAGCGGATCGATTCGGCAGCTTGCTCTGCTCCAGAAGACGCGAAATCATCAGCAAAGTCGCGATCCGTCCTTGCCGACAACTTGGCCGTTTCGGTGTCAGTGAGAAGGAGTTTCCAACATCGATCTGCACACCAACGCCCTAGAGAAGACGAAGCCTCTTTTGTGTATTCAAGTGGCCCCCGAAACTGAGGGTTGGACCCGACCTGCTCATTGACCCTGTACCAAAGCTCTGTTACTGAGTCCTCGGGCCACTCCAGTCTTGGGTACGTTTCGCTGCTCTCCACCACCGTTCTCTTGTATGTTTCGGTCATGACCTCGTCAGAAACAGTCGCAATCTCGCTGCAAAGCATGCTTTCTAGTTCAGCGGCAGCCATCTTGACGTCTCGTGCCTGGCAATCCACAGGCGAGGCAGTCATACCCATGATGCGAGGTCGATCTTGGGTCTCAAGACGGATGTAGTGACTTTTGATGATGCGTGCATAGGGGTGATTCTTCTTGGTGTGATGAGCTTCGTCAAAGATGAGTAAATTGATCTGTTTCATGGTGATGAAGCCGTTTTGAAGACAATCAAGGAGAATCTGGGCAGTGCAGACAACCACCATGTTATCAGCGAACTGTTGGTCCCAGAACTCTTTTGTTTTCATCATGCCCTTCATCTCACCGTAGAACTTGGTCGTTGGATGCTCCAAATTAGTGCTGAGGACGGCATACTGCTGGAAACAAAGGGCAACTTTGTCCACGAGGAAGAAGGCGACTTTCTTTTGTTTTCCGGCGGCACGATCTTCAAGCTCTTGGGCAAGAGTATGCCTCAAGAGCAGGGCGGCGATGAGAGTCTTTCCCGAACCTAGGCCTGTAAGCCACCTCCCACTGCGTCCTGGGCAAACGACATACCTGTGTCCAGCACAACAATGACATTCTTCTCCTTTGCTCGCTCAAAGAGCTCAACCTGGTACTCTCTCGGCGATGCAATGATCTTGTTGCTTCCGTCCTCCACCAGCGTCGCCACGGATCGCCGATCAAGGGCTGGAGCTGCATTGGCAGCCTCCTTGGTCACCTCGCTCTGGTTCTTGACGACCCAATCCTGAAAGGCAGCGGCGTCGGCGCGCTTTCTGTTGGAAATCTTGCGAACGCGCTCCGAATTTTCCGTCAAGCGATAGACGTTGTCCTCGTCGCCAGAGTCGAGCAATTCGGGCTCATCTGGAAGGTCTGCGCCGTTAGCAGCGCCGGCACCTGCGACAAGCGGACATGTTGGCGACGGCTGCGCTGAGACGGCGCATGGCGGTTCTTCGTAGTTCATGTTCAGGCCGACCAGGTCATCATCTGCCTTGGAAGAGGTTTCTGTGAGGGAAAGCCTCTGCTTCTTGGATGGAGTGAAGAGGATGAGGTCTTGGGGATCCATGTTTGCAGCGACCTAGCCCTGTAGCCCTGTGTAACTAATCGCCTAGGTAGGTACCCGGGTGGTCAGTTAGTGGGCAGCGCACACAGTTGGGGATTTGCAGCGAAGAGCAAAAAGAGACAAAAAGAGATGATGTCGCCACATTAGTGAAGGAATCCAATTGAAATGTGGCGGGGTGAAGATGTGAAGATGATGATGATTATGAGGAGGAGGCAGTTTGCAAAGTGAGGTTTGAGGTTTCATTAGGGTGTGTGTACGTACCTATTTTTCGTGGAAGGAAAGCAGCTCAATTGGCAGGCACCTCTTCGTCAGCGAGCAAATAATGAGTTGGGCCGTTGGTCACCGTATAAATGATTCACTGATAATTGATGGTCAAATTTCAACAGTTTACGTTTTATTGACCTTGATACATAAACGCAATTCAAAGATTCGGCCACTGAATGGTGACTGATTTCCTCGCAGGAATATGTTGTCTATGCAACTTGCTCCTCTGGTAGAGCAAACACGTAGGTAAGCGAACAGCTGCCTCTTTGTTTGCCATACTGATCAAGCAGAGATGCCAAGCTCGAATTTCTACAAAAATTGGCATTTCCTGAGCTCAAGTTACCTACCTACACTGACTGACCTTGTGGTTCTCATAGTCTTGCACAGATCAGGCTGTGTGTCCCTCACCACTACAGGTACGCAACGATGCCGATTACAATCAAAACTGGAAGAAGTCAAAGGACTGTTTTTATTTTCTGATCAAAACTTGTTCATGTTCCAAATACCTGCAAATAGGTAGGTACCCTACTTGCCAACCTATCAACATTGCACCAATCTTCGCAATGCATCTCAGCCCACCTCACCGTCCTCCCCTATCCTCGACGAACCCCAAGGAACGGTTCCTACCAAGAACCAATTCACATACTATACACGATACCACAGCAAAACCCGAGCCCGAAGCCCATCGCCAACCATATTCAGTAAATCGTAACAATCTCTGCCCCTCTAGCCTCCGCCAGGAGCATCCGTCATGACCGTATCCTCATCCACCGCATCATCACGCTCCATCACATCACCCAGCGTAAACACAGCTTCCTCCGCCTGCACCGCATACATGGCCACGTCCGCACACCCCGCAAACAAGGCCTCGCTCGCGTCCACCGCCGTCCTGGGCCTGTGCGCCTCCTCCACGCCCGCAAACTCCTCCTTGAGGCGGCCCAGCTCCTCAAAGTGCGCGGGCAGCTCGGCCATGCTCGCCTGGCCGGACGGGATGCGCCGGTCCGTGGTCTCCGCGTACTGGGCGCGGACGGCGACGGCGGCGAACCGGGACTGGGTGGCGGACCACGCGTAGTATGCCTTTTCGACGTGGCCGAGGGGTTTGGGGAGGGGGGTCTTGCGGTCGATGCCGAAGAGAGGCTCGCTCTTGCTGAGGGGGGTTGAAGGGGCGCGAGGGACGGGTTCCTGCGAAGATTGGTTGGGGTGGCCGCTGGGGGATGACGAACTGCTGTTCCCTGTGAACGAACTCTGGGTGACAAACTTGATTCGTGTCGGGGTGCGTTTCTTTGTGGTATGGTTCTCCAGGGAGGGCAAAGGTTGCTGCTGATTGGTATTGGTCTCCTGCTGGTAATCCATCCTCATGAGAGTTGTATCAGCATTGTTCGGAACTGAGCTTTGAGTCTCATTTTCAGTGATCGTCTCCTTTTGTCCAGAGGTCACCTTTCTCTTCTTTGTAATCCGTGTCGCTCCCGAGGCCTTCTTCCCTGTAGCCTTGGTCTTCTTCTTCTTCCCCTTTGGTTTGTAGTCCGAGTCGTTTTCAGCTTCAGGATACACGGCGTTTGTCATTTCCTCATCTTCATCAAAGATTCTAGACTTATTGCCCTCTTGTTGAGCTTGCACCGCGTTCTTCTGAGTGATCTCGAATCGATTAGCTGGCGGCTGCTGAAGGTGGAATACGAAGCTGCCGCCCGGCAGACTGTGCATTTCGCCGTAAGGAATTCGGTTTGGCTCGAAGACCAGCTCAGGTGCAGGTGTACCATAGTTGCGACCGAGAGGAAATTGGTTTGCAACCATGTTGGCGCGCGCTGCTGCTGCAAGAGTCAAGTTGCTTCCCAGATCAGGGCGTTTGCCAGCGACTTTGGGGTTATGCAGTCTGGCAGCCGCCTTGACAGAGTTCATCCCGGCCGAAAGAGAAGTCTTCTCATCCCTCTGGTCCGGCTCCTCAACCTCCTTGATGGAAGGCATACTCCGCGATGAGAAAGATGGCTGTCCCTGACTTCCGCCCAACTGCGGGAGGCGAACCGTGAGTGCAGCCCTTCCCTTATCTTGGGAGGCTTGGATAGACTCATCCTCGACCTTCAAGGTATTGCGTTTGCTTGCTGACTGCTTCTTTTTGAAAGAGTCCTTTTTGGCAGGACCCTTCTTTGGTCTGACTGCGGGTTTCTTCTCTACGGCCGATGATGCTTGACCATCTCCTTCGAAGTGATAACCGGGCAATGCCGTATTCCTTTCCTTAGCAGGTTCCACAGACATCTTTCTTTTACCGGCTTTATTTTCTGCCCTTCTTTCAGCAGGCTGCAGAGGCTCTGGCTTGACCAGCGTGATATTCGCTTCGGGTGTTGCGTGCCGTTCCACGCACGTCTTCACGAATTTGCCGCTGATGCACTCGTACATGGCTGGGAACTGCCGTTGGACTGCGTCCAAGATCTCGATTTGCTCGCGAGGGGTCGGTTCTCTCATCTCTTCGTCGCCGAGATCAAACAATGGCCGGGGTCCAATCTGACTCCTTTGCGCTGCATTTGGAACCGCACCCTCAATAGCCACTCTCCCCCCTTCTCCCTGCGCTGGCCAGTTCCTCTCGCTAATAGGCTCCTCAAGACTCATCAGTTGCGATGGTAGGGGTCCTATATTTCGCCCGTACTTCTTGCGGTAGATCTCCAGATCGAACCATTTCATTTCTGCGGCGAATTCTAACAGCCTAGTGTCATAATGGTCGGCCAGAATCTCCATCTCGATGGGGAGACCCAAGAAGTCAAAAGACCTTCCTCCTCGCCATTTCTGAAGCTCTGCGGCATATTTTTCGAGTCCCTTTCGGACGAGGAAAGCAGCCCCATTCTCAAGACTTTGATCCAGTAGGTAGTCGGTGCACAACGCTGGGCGGTTCTCGGCGATGAGCTGCTCAACAGTCTTGTTCTCGTTCGCCGCGTAATACTCCATGTCCTCCCAGGGAATACTGAAGACGTGATTTTCGTAAGGAGTCCACTTCTTGCACTCATACATATAGACGTGGAGGAAATCGTGAACCTGCTCGCGGGTAAGGCCAAGCATGAGCGACGAGATTTTGGTGAATTTATGCCCGTCGTTGCTGAGAATCTTGATAATTATCCATCTCACGCCCCAATCCAGGTCTTCCCAGAAAATTGGGCACACTTCTTCCCCGGGAGGAGGAGAAGCTCTCGGTGGTGATCTGAAGACCTTGGGAACTTGTTCTGTCTGAGTACCGCCAGAGTCGGAGCTCTAGTCGATCATCTTGGGGTCAAACAGGACCTTTGCGATGCTGAGTTCGGCATCGGATAGTTGGGCGTCGTGGGGCGCATCTGGAGAGTCGATCGCGGAATCAGAGATGTTCATTTCGCCAAAGCTCGAGTAAAGATTTGGAATATAGGTGTTTCGGATGTCTTCTTCGGGATCTCGACAAGTGTTAGACTTGATGGAGAGAGGTGCAATTTTTGCTTACCATCAGGACTCTCTTCTATTTCTGAGCAAGATTTGACAAGAAACTCCAGGAGCTCGCCACTCTCATTCTCCGGTTCTCTTTCGGCTTCAACACTTGGCACTACCAAAGGACTCAAGCCTTGAGCGCCGTCGTTACTGAGGAGTCTCCTGAATTCCGGTTGGTTGTCTATGAAGCGGCGCTTGGGGACCGTGGTGGTTATCATGGGAGGCCGTGGGGGCATTCTCCTTGAGGAAGGTTGAGATGTCCTAGATGATGCTTGCCCAGAAGTATTGTTCCAGGCGTCGACACTTGTCGCAGGACCTGGGGGATTCTCCGTGGACATGATGGCCACGTGGTCGTGAAGTCGCTTCGCTTCAATTCGATGCAAGACCGTAAAGCATTCCAAATCAGCTGGTAAAGAAGAAATAATTAAGTAGGAAAGCTGTTCAATTGTATAGCCAGGAGAAAACCTTCTGCCAATGTTGTCGCGTTGAAAGTGTGATGGTTTGTGTGTTGAGCTGCCTTTAGGCCTTAGTTGTTTTTCGAGCCAACAACAAGCTGAGATATCAAACGCGTCGTTGCCCAGGGTACGCGCTGGACAAGTGAATTCGCTTGGGGGTCGCTTTTTTGCTCAATTTTGATTAGTTGAAGTCGTGATGACGGATATTTGCTATGAGGAAACTGTTGATCAACTCATAACAAGCGCAATGTGGATGGGGTTGTGGAGGGATGAATGTGAGGCAACACATAAACACCAGCACGGATCCATTCATCTCATTGGTAAGAGTTGGGATGAAAACACGATGCCGTAGAATCCTTTCGAAGCTTCCATATCCAACTCTCTCACTTCACGGACAATCCTCAAAGTCACGTCGGGCTCCCGATTAACCAACATCATCTCGTGATCATGATCATATTATCATTCCTCATAGACGTAATCTGCCATGAGCTGCCTGTGTTTGCCTGAACATTTCGACTCCGGGCTTCCTTACCAAGCCACACACTTGACCAGTGTTTTATGCATACAGGGTATCCTTCAACCAAGACCTTGCCAGTACCAACGCCCAACATACTCCGTGTATGTGATTAATACCAAACCGATGCTAGCAGCGCAGCATCCCCACCCTTGCCATCGACAAGCAGTTGACTACTCAGTCAAAAACGGCGCAAAGTCATTGCGTCCCTCGAAACGTGCTGCATCTGTCATTTCAACATCCGCTTCATCGTTGCTCTGATTCACTCCTCTGACCTCGTCAATCTGCCGCTTGTGGTTTTCAATGGCCATCGGAATCGAGTTGACGTCCTGGGTTACCCTATTCTGGGCAGCTACCTGAGACTGGGCGTCGAGCAGATCCTGCCATGCCAAAAGTTTGCGCTTCGTCTCCTCATCGAAGCAACAGCAAAATCGCTGGACACAAATGAACTGGAGAGACAGTACCGCAGGGGTATCGTACATGGCCATAATATAGGCGGCAACAACGGCGGCCGAGATCTCATTTCCAGTCTCGCAGACGACAAGAACCTTGCCGCGGACATGTTCATTATTGATCGAGAGTAGATGGTTGTTGATAGTACGGGTGGCCTCGGAAAAAGCCCGAATGATCTGTTGCAGGTCGCCTATAGCGAGATAGGCGATTTGAATATCGAGAGCCTCGGCGGCTTTTTCGACAGTGTTGAGTCTCGTGCCAACCATGCCTTGCTGCTGACAGACTAAGATCATGGTGATGCCTTGGTTGCGAAGATATGCATGATCGCGGGCTACACTCCTAGGGCCTAGGTACACAAAGTCGAGTATACGCTGGGCGGTGCGGCGCTGTTCGTAGGACCATTGCGAGGTTTGATTGACGGGCCTCTGGGTCGTGTTGTGGGTGATTCTAGCCACGTCTTCGGGGCTCAGGTTCAGGGAGTCGGCGTTCTTCAGCGATGGCACAAATTTTATTTGTAACTGCTCGCTCAGTTTGGAATGCGGAGGAATGTGGATGAAGGGCGGACTCGGGGGTCGAAGAGAGTAGGAGTCGGCTGGTGTAGCACCATTACCATGGGCGACGGAGGGCTGCGAGATGACGGCCTCGACCATGGTGTATGAGTAGACAGCTGCAGTTTGAACCAAGGAATGTAACTCGTTCCAGGATGCACAGGAAAAGAATAAACAAAGACAAACGCACGGCCGGTATCGAGCTATCTGTATTGATTCGAAAGTGATTGCGGGATGAGGAGGGGAAGGGGAAGGGAAGAGGAGAAAGAAATGACGGAAGCTTTTGAGGTTGGAATGCGGGCGGGAACTGGGGAAGGGCGGCTTGGGGGGATGGGTAAATAAATGGGTACCTTTATGTAAGTTGGCCCGAGCGGCGTCGACTGCCTGCCCCAATGCCCCAATGGCCCCCAATGCCCAGAACTAGGTAGGTAATCTTACCTGCAGCCACTGATTCAGAGGCAAAGAGGGCATTGGGGCAGTAGCAATTGGCCCAATGGACTTGCAATAATTCGGTACATACGGAGTAAAGTGGCGGCAGCCATTCTATTTCGGGGAGGAACGTATGCAAGGGAGTCTCACATCAAAACACAAGGCAAAAGGCCACAAGGCCATTGTTTATCCTCGCCATTGGTGCATGCTGCATGATGCATGATGCCTCTATTGCTTGTTCCCCATCCATCACAGACATCATCTCATCCCTCGTTCGACTCTAATTGTACTCGCTGAGTCCAAATCTACACATCTTTTTGGCCATTCTCCCCTGCTCATAATGGTAACAGTAAATGGACATGCACAGTGGATCCAACGTCCAGGGTGAAAGTCTACTGCCGCAGCCCCTACAATCGAAAAGTTTCCTCAGCCCTCTCAGCCTCTACCCACAACCTAGATACGAGTGCGTCTCCAATACCTAGGTACCTACCTGAGTGCCCAACATTACAGTAGAGCTAGGTACCCAAAGCCCCTACCGTAAATACGTCACTGCCTACTAAAAGTCCAAGTCTGCTTGATATTCTCCTTCTACAAAGCTGCCGATCCGGCCATGGACACAATCTTTTCCTCAAATCCTGCAGGCATTTACTGCACAGGTTGGTATACAGGGCATCTTCATACATCATGTCTATGTAATTAATGTACAGGTCTTTGGTGATACAAGAAAGGAGTAGGTATTTTACAGTTGTATGCCGCATGCCAAACTTTTCCCCGTCTTCGTGAGTACACGTAGCTACATCTTTCTTTTATCCGGTCAGTCATCATGCCGCCTTGAACGCCAAGTAGTCCCTATTTTCGTGCCTCTCGTTTCCTTTTTTCCCCCCTTGCCATGTCTCTTTTCATCGTACAAAGCGATCAACGAATTGGCTCGTTACTGCCTTTCTGCATGCTGCCATTTGTTGTCACCTCTTGCTGACTCCCCTCATCATTAATCCGCCAATCTCGTTTGTCCTCGTCACCGATGGGGGTGTACTCGTCTTCTGAGCCTGCAGGAGGCGTATCATCCAGTGGCTTGTCACCAACAAATACGCTGAGTTCTTCTTCCCTCACAACCCCATGTGTCTTCTTCCGCAGGTTCACCTCCCGCCGCTTGGAGGATCGTCTGGTTTCCAGGTCCATTTCTGTAAAGTCCAGCCTCTCCAAAGAGTTGACAAGCGTTTCCTCTACCAGTGATCGCACGTGGAACGCCAGCGCCTGACTTCGGAACATGCCCTGGTAGCGGTAAGACAACCATAGGTACATGTTGATGGCGCTGTGGAGTGATTCAAGTTTGTAGAGATACTCGTGTGGTTTCAAGTCGGTCGTCCTCGGGTCAATGTCTAGGAATTCGAGCGGAATTTCCTCGATATTGAGCAAATCGCCGTTCTCGTTGTTGGCAATAACACGAGCCAGCGCGCGAATCGCGTCAATAGAACCCTCGGCACGTAACGAGATGGGAAGGTGAGAGAGTGTAAGTCTGTCGTATATCGTCAAGGGAATGTCTTGGATAATGTCGGCCAGTTGCAGGGTTTCATCCGGTATGCTGAGGTGATATTTTGTTCCTACAGTTGCGAGGTCTCGAATACGCATCAAAATGAATGAAAGCGGCGTGCCTGGAGGGAAGTAGGATGCAAACCGCTCAATGGCAGCGGCTGGTGGCTGGATATACGCTGATTCAATGTCCTTGGCGGGGGTCGTGAATGCTCGCCGGACCAACCTCAAATCAGCTTGGTCCAAAGTAGTCACATATCCGACCTTGTTCTCCTCGGTCCCGGGCACAGGGCTGGATGCAGTGGCATTTCGGGCCGATCGATATCGCCCAGCCCGACCACCAATCTGCTTTATCTCAGGATGGGTAAGATCTCGGTTCTGAAAACCGTCAAACTTGTTGACGGATTCCAAGATTACGCGTCGAATTTCGAGGTTCAGGCCCATGCCAATAGCATCGCTAGCTGCTATGAAGTCGTAGTCGTTGTCCGGATCGTTGAATAGCGCGGCTTGTTGAACTCGAACCTCCGGTGGCAAGTTACCGTAAATGATGGCGCAACGTCGGCCAGTGGCCTTTTCAATCGTTCGCTTCAGAGAGTGCAAGTTGAGCCGGCTGAAGGCAACAACTGCATCGCCCTTTTGTAACCGACTGAAGTCATTCTTGAGCGACTCGGGCATGGTCTCCAGCGGGCTGAGACGGTCGTACCGGTGAACGATGCATTTGTCCCCTATCGTCGCGCATATGGATTCAATGAGCTTCACAGTACGCTCTTCGCCACAGAGATGGACCTCTTTTGCTTGCACGCCGAGTAGGGCAGACGTCCACGCATTGCCACGGTCAGGATCGCCCAACATCTGAATCTCGTCAATCACGGCGACATCGAACTCTTCGTTGAGCGGCGTCATTTCCACTGTGCAGCTTTTGAAGTACCTGTCACTAGTTTCCGGGATGCGAAGCTCTTCTCCAGTCACAAGCGCACAGTTAAGGCCTTTTGCAGTAAGCCGCTGGTAGACTTCAGTCGCAAGTAATCGAAGGGGACCGGCGTAGACTCCGCGCCTGGAGTTTTCCAAGGCCTTGAGGGCGCGGTATGTCTTGCCAGAGTTGGTCGGTCCAACATGGACATGGATAGTCCGCTGCATCGCCCGTGTCGCTGGAAACCACTCATCGGGGAACCTAAAGTCAAGCAATCGTTTATGACTCTCCTCTAAGCCCTTTGCGAACCGTTGCCGAAGCAAGTAAGATTGAAACGAGAATTGTAGTTCATTTGTGAGACCCTTGACGTCTTTGAGAATCAAGGCATCACGGAGATTCCAAAATAAAGGATTCTTTTCTCGGCTGGTGATGTTCTGTTCCGCCATCAAGAAGGCTTGCTCCAGGACATCCATGAATTGGGTAGCTTGTAAGTTGATTTCGTCTTCATCAACGCCACTAACGGCCGCATATGAATCATTGAAACGCTTCAGTACGGTTTGAAACCGCGCCAGGACAGTAGAACGGAACACGGCATGACGACCAGTGTACTTGCTGTCCAGTCTCAGACGGGACCATGGATATGCGCCTTCTTTTACCTGACCATGCATGTAAGTCAAGTTTCGAAAGGGGATAAGCCGACGCATTCATGGCTTACAGAGCTTACCCGTGCTCGTTCTTTTCTGGATTGGCTTTTGGACTGGCCTTTGGATTGGCCTTTGGCTCTGTGCAGGAACGGAGTTGTCGAGAAAGCCCTTGAAGCTGCTGGATGGATGATGGCACGGGTGACCCCGGGTCGGAGCAGGATTTTCATGGCCAAAGCCGGATTTCCTCGCAGGACATGCTCTGGGGCATATACTCACGAGAAAATTCGATAAAATGAGCAATTGAAGGGCGAATTGCGTGGTGAGTGAATGCTCAAAAAGTTGTCATGATGGAGTGCAGGCGATTCTGAAATTTCCAGATTCTCGGATCATCAATTGACCGAGCTTTGACAGACAAACAGCATGCCGATAGTAGGTACGTACCGGTCCCCAGTGGTGAGGCATTCAGTCAAATGGATGTGGGGCACCACGCAGATGACGCTGAGACGGTTCCGTCGTCATTGTGCCTCGCAAGTCAACTTTAGATTGCAGGGAAGCTCAACCTTTGCTCAACACTTTGACATCGACTCCTCTCGTTACGTTACTCTTTAACCCTTGCGCCGCACCTCTCTATCGCATTCTACATCTCAATCTCCGTTTCCCGCCTGTTATCGTCAAGTTCCTTCCTCTTCAGTCAACCTAAGCCAGGATCTGTAACCATGGCGTCGTCATCGACTCCTGCGACTCCCCTTCTCTAGTAAGTTTGTCGATGCCTGAATGTCACGACACCCAGATTCTTTCGCAATTAGCGATCGCATGAAGCCCGCTGACCTTGCGTAACAACAGCTCCTGCATCGCGCACAATACGACCATTCTCTCGGAATGCACCACTTCTGCCTCCTCTCAAACGTCCTCGCTGGCATCCCTCATCCTCCCTAAGATTGAGCACCATTCTCCGCAGAAGCTCACCTATACACACGGCCAACATCAGATTCACTATGTCGCCGAATCGCCATCAGAGCATCCCGATTTCCCCTCTGCAGGTGGCCTGACCTTCCTCGTCATTGCCGACTCCTCCCTCGGTCGTCGCGTACCATTCGGCTTCCTTTTCGAAATTCGAAAGCGCTTCTTTTCCCAGTTTCCCGAACACAGCGAATTTGCCGACTTGCCAAACTATGGCGCAGCATCCTTTAATGGTGAGCTGAAGGGCCTCATGGTTGAGTACGGAACGACAGCCGGTGGCCGCGATGATGCTATTGGAAATGCCAAGCGTGAGATTGACGACGTGAGAGGCATCATGACCAAGAACATTGAGAGTTTGCTGGAACGCGGCGAGCGCCTGGATTTACTTGTCGACAAGACAGACCGATTGGGCGGCAGCGCGCGCGAGTTCCGTGTGCGTAGTAGGGGTCTGAAGCGCAAGATGTGGTGGAAGAATGTCAAGCTCATGAGTCTCTTGGGATTGGTCCTGTTTCTTATTATCATGGCCATTGTCATTGCGGCTAAGAACTGAAATCACAATTAAGGATGGAAAAGATGGGAAAGCGCGCTGCAGGCGTGGATGGACTTGGGTTCTTTTGGTCAGATCACTCCTTTGATCATTTCTTTACTTTTTGTATACCTATGTTGGCGCGATTAGGCGAAACTTGCGGACTGAAACAGAGTATAAGGTAATCAAGGTGCTCCTTTCAATTTACAATACCCAGAGATCGAGGACGCATTGGATCAAGACGTGCTAGTATATAATCATCTGGTACAAACATTCCTTATTCCTCATTATTTCCTCGATTCTTTGGTTGCCGTACTGGTCAACCCATTTAGCCTATTTCGCATCCTTCCCCCTTTTTGACGAGTTGATCCCCGAGTGAGCCGCGATGCTACTGTAGGTCGAATTTAGCAGGGAACGTGTGCCGGCCAGTCCCCTTGAAGACTGTATGGGTGCGCGTGCATGTGAGAGCTGAGTGATCCCCATTGGGAGATTCCATAGTGTTGCGTCATTGCGATGTTGAACTGGCCTCAATTTCCCCTCGTGTCCAGCATTATTGTCATGTGAGGTTTGAGCACTGCTCAACTCTCACCGATTGCTTCAATTGCTCATGGCACAATCGGGTACTAGTCCGAGATAGTTCGGCTAGGGTCATAGCTTTGTGCCTCTTCTTGACGCATCCTGATAGACGTAGCCATGCGTGACGGGGTTCTCGCACGAAGCAAGACCTATTGTGGCCGGCGCTCTTCGAAAACGATCGGTGAAAAAGGCTGGATGCAAGGTAGAAGGACTGTGTTGTAAGGGCGCGGGCCACATGGTCGGCACAGTTTGAGTCGGAGCAGTGTTTTCGGCAATTGGGATTGGGCAAGTTGTATTCATTGTAAAGGTAGAGGGAAGGTAGGAATAAGATGTAGGGAACAAGTTTGAATCACATTCTCTGCAATGGTAGGAAGCGGTATGAATGTCGATCAAAAAGAAAGGATTGCGCCTTCAAGCTTGAATTTATTATATTTCCACGTGCTCGGCCTCCTCGGTGGTTGATTCCGATGAATGCGGGATGACGGCAGCTTCCCCGCATGTCCAATCTGGGGCCTTGGTATTTCAAGAGGCCAATCCGTCGTAAATCCCTATCGGCGATAGATTTGGCAAGATTATGCTGGATCGGGTATGTGGAAGCCAACGAGACCAGTTTTTGAAGGGGTTTCTTGGCTAAAACGGTCATGACCGCTGAGTGAAACGGGCAACGGGCGGCGAAGACTGAGTTGAAGAATGACGGGGTCTTTCTATTCGATGCGAGAATATTACTACCATGGGTATCCGTAGTCTTCCTGGAATAAGCAGAAGAAGAATATGTCCCTGGCCATTATAGTTTTTCGTATTCATAAATTATGCCCTTTTTTGGTTATTTGTTGCGCTCCGGCGGGATAATGACAGGTCACGGTTATAGGTAGGTAGGTAGGTAGCCTGTAGGTACGTGAAGTGGCTGCTTACCCTCATCAATGAGTTGCCTTACTTGCTTACCTATCGAAGTACAATCGTCTCATAATGCGTTTCGCCTTTATATCGAGTTATTATGCATGTAGACCTAGGGCCTATACTACTAAAATCCAGATACCTTGGGCAAGCAGTTCAGGTCTACTCTCACTCTTCGCACATTCCATTTCTGCGCCTTCCACTGATGTCGCGCACGGGGCTCCGCCACTAGGTACTCAGGGAAGGATTAATCTTCTCCAAACTAACAGACGTGCCATCCAACTTAATTGGCATTGCCTTCTCCTCCTCACCTTCCATCCTCTTGTCGCGTCGTATTCCACAGTCACGTGCTCTTTCAAGGCCGCATCAAATCCAAGCTTGATGATCCTCCATCACCCATAAATCTTGGCTCGGTTACTTGATCCAACGCTTGTTCTCTTTGCTGTGAAAGCCGCTGGGGCTCTCGTCAGACGCCATGTCCGAGGCTCCCGTGTCCTTGCTGAAAACATGCCAGACTTGTTTCCACGCCAAGATACGATGTGAAAAGACACAAGACACGGGCATGTGCGACAGGTGCTTGCGCCTCGGGAAACCCTGCGTATTCGCTCCGTCTCGTCGTCGCAAGGCCAACCGCACTGTTCCAATACCCGTTGGTAGCGCTAGTGCGTCTGCAGCAGGCGGTGCTACTGCTGGGTAAGGCGCCTCGACGTTTCAGCCTTCAGATGTAGTTCTACCTGGCTGACGACATTGTAGACAACTGAATCCGGCCAATACAGGCGATCCCGCTTCGTCAGCCACAGCTGCTAGATCAACTTCTCGGACATCTGCCAGGGTACAATCAACTGCTGAAGATGCTCCCTCAACCTCATCCTCATCTGGCACCCCGAATGCTCCTGGCCTTGAGCTTAGTACCGAACCATCTTATTACAACCCAATAGCCCGTGGTCTTTTATCGCGTGAACAAGGCCAGGAATACCTTAATCTTTTCAAAACAAAGATGATCCCCTCTTTCCCCTTCGTGCTCATACCAGACTCAATGTCAATACAAGACCTGGAACGGGACAAGCCATGTTTGCTTGTCGCCGTTCTCAGTGTATCGTCCACTGCAGACCCTGTTCTTCAAAAGGCCATTGGGCAACTTTTTAATGAGATGGTTTCCATGCGTCTTCTGGCCAAGAAGGGATGGTTCACCACTATAGATCTCTTGCAGAGTCTCCTGGTTGGACTTGCGTGGTATGCTACCTGGGTGACCTTATCTCTTAGAACCACGGCTAATACGCAGCAGGGCTCATTTTCTGCCACGACCGTTGAGATACTCTCAGCAGTTGGCCCTCGCGGTAAGCATTGCTGCAGATCTCAGGCTTGATAGACCACGTATAGCTATACTCTGGAGCCTCAATGAGGACCTTGCCAAAAGTGGTGGTCCTAAACTGACACCTGATGAGATGCGAGCTCTTGCTGGAACATATTATCTTGCTTCATGGTACTCTCGCTTTCCATGTGTTTGGTAGTCTATTGCAAAACTAATTGGCTATCCAGCTCATCGGTGCTCATGCAAAAAGCTCGCTTTTTCAAATATACACCTTATATCCTCGATTGCAGTCGAAAACTCACCGTCTATGGCGGCGCACCCACCGACAAATATCTCTCATATATCATCTACCTCCAGAAACTCATAGAAGAGGTGGACGATGCTATTTCTAGCTCACAATCATCTCTTTATCTCACAGCCGAGCTCCAACGAATAAACGACGTGTATCTGCAAACAAAGTCAACGTTGCCTTTTGCGTTGAGCGAAAGTCGTGAGTTTCTCCTAATCCCAGTATAAATGCCTTTACTCACACGGCCAAAAGCAACTGTCCAGCTACAGGTTCACGTCCTGGAGCTACTCATCTGCCAACCTTCACCAGACAGTGTCGCTCTTGGGCCAAACGGCTTTCAGAACGTCCAAGGCGCCGCCAATCCTTCAGGGCTCCTCGACTGGCTATCCCAAAGTCTCGCAGCGGCAAAGAATCTCATTAGTCTTCTAGTCATTTTGCCCCCGGGGGAAGAAGGGGTCATGCCTAATATGAGTTGGGTATGCCTGTACAGCACAGCATCTTTGGCAGTGAGGCTGGACCTCCTGGCACTGCACTTTGACATGGGTCATTTGCGACGCATCCTCGACCTCACTTACACGTTACGGCAAATTATTCTACGCTTAGAGGCCTTGAGTAACTTCTCATCGGGACCAGAGGTTCCCAAAAACGCCTTCTATCACCTCACTCTCCGAGCTCAACAAGTCGAAAAGTGGTACCTCCGATTCTCGTCAAAAAGAACGGTAACCAGCCCATCAGATGTGGGAGGCAGGTTTTCTTCATCAGGATCTTCACCGAGTAGCCTTCCCACCGGGAGCGAAGGTCGCAGTCCGGCTCCCTTTAATCCCACAATCAACCCCGTACAACCAGTAGCGAATGTTCAAGTCACAAGCGACCCTGACAATCCATGGACGGCTGCCAAAGCCATGGAGTTTGACCCAGATATCTCCATGGGCAACATGCTCTTCACTGGGCAATTCGACTTTCTATCTGACCCAGGGGGTGGCGCGTTCACCATGCAACCAGATCCCAGTTCTTTTATGGGCACAAATTTCAGTACAGGCATATAAACGTAGAGGGTGATGGATGTGGCATATAGAGGGTAGATAAGAAACTACCTGTACGAAGCGATTCACGATACACCTAAAGATACATATCCCTGTCTATGATTCTATAATCTACGTATACATTTCATAAGATCTCATGGCACATGGCATGGCTTATTTGCCCTTGGCCTTCTTCTTCTTGTCCTTTGCCGCAGTCTTTTGCTTCTCGTTCTCCTTGCCCTTCTTGATTGCGTCAACTAAATTTTGAATCTCCTCAACCTTCTCCTTCTCCTTTTGCTCGCTGGCCTTGGCATCTTCCTGTGCCTTTTCCGCTCCCCTCTTTTTGGCCTGGATTCGTTCGACCTTTTCGATCAGGCCGTCACTCTCTTCCCAAAGCTTCTTGGCGACTTCGTCGTCCTTGATTTCGCTCCGTGCAAAATCAACCTCCATGCACTCCTTGATCAGCTTGCCACCCTCGCCACGACCCAGATCGTTATCCATGGCAGCGTACAGGATCGACTGCGCGGCCATGATGGGAGACTTGAGGAAGAACCAGGGGACAATGTATCCGAGGAGGTATAGCGCAAGACCCCAGAGAGAGCCCCTCGTCAACCAGCGACGAGTGCCCGGTGTACGCGCCAGACCAGGGTCAACAAAGATGACGCGAGTGTTCATAGGAGCGCCGTCTGGGCGTTTGTATGCGTCGAGATGCTTCTGGAAGGCTTGGCCAAAGACGTTGAGGGCGAGTTTGCTTCGCGCGTACGCCGTGCCGGGTGACCAGTTGGACGCTGTGAGGGCTTCCTTGAGGGATGGTGATCCAATGTATGAGGAACACGTCGTGATGATGACTCGGACGTCTCGGTCGATTGGTTGCACTCGGAGCGCAGGGCTGAGAATGCCAAGCAGGTGGAAGTTTGCGAGGAAGTTGACCATCCAGGTCTCCTCGATCCCCTCCTCTGACTCTTTTCTCGTGCCGCCCGGGGGAGTTAGGGTCGATGCGCAAAGAACGACCATGTCGAGCCTTCGGGGCGGGGCATTGTCAATCCACTTTGTCGCAAACTTGCGAATGCTGTGGAAGCTGGTGAGATCGACCTGCTCGGTGTAGATGAGCTGGTTGTTGGTCTTGGTGCGTAGATCTTGTATGTACTCGACGAGGAAAGGGTCCGACGGGGGGCTCTGTGTGAGGAGAACGAGCTGGGCGCCGCGGGCGGCGAGTTGCTGGGCGGCTTGGGCGCCAATGCCGGAGGTGCCGCCGGTGAGAATGACGACTTTCCCGTGGAGGTTGCGCTCGGAGGGGTTCGTGCGGCCGGCGGTGTAGAGTTTGAGGAGGGTGGAGATTGTTAGGAAGAGAACAGTATAGAGAATGGCCTTGACGTTGTCGCGGATGACGGCTGGAAGGCCATTGTAGAGAACGCCCATGATAAGGACGACGGCCATTGTGAAGGTTGGGGGTGCCGAGCTGTTCGGCTGCAGTAGTAGAAAATCACTTGAGCCTCAGCGCATTTCGTAACGAGCGTGACCAGTTGGGAAGCCTGTTTGATGAGGATTTGGTGGGTTGGTGCAAGGAGAGGAAGAAAGAATTGGATATGGTGTCCTTGTCATGACTACGCGGCTCCACGTGATTGGGAGCCCTCTTTAAGGAGGCTCTACGGATAGATCTCGATGGTTTCCAACTTCATGACTGCAACTCAGAGAATAAAAAAGAAAATTGTTATTGGATTAAGTGGTTCATACGAATTATTATCAATCATTCAATTTCAAGCGTCATCATCGCCTGCACAGCAGCAACTTGACTAAATTGGCAACTCCCTGACCAAAGGCTTCGTGCCTTCTTATTTCGTAGGATCCAAGGGCTGACCTGTTTCCTTCTCTCTCCTCGTCCAAATCTCGCCAATTGGATCTCCAGGTTTCTCGACGCAGACCCAATCGCCAATCCCATGCTCTGGAGGCGCTCTCCTGATGCCTCGTCCACCTCCGCCAATGATGAGGTTGCCAGGACGGTACGTCTCGTCCGTGTTCATGCGGCGGATGACGCTCCCGTGAACTCGCACGGCGTCGGGGATGTCGCGAACCTCTCCGCAGGGCAGAGGCCATCTTATGGGCTTCCATGACCCGTCGGACTGAAGATCCATTCGCCTGAAGGGCAGGTACTCCATGAACTTCCAGGCTGTGACGGCAATGGTGCCGAGACCTTGGCCGTACTCGAGAGAATCGTGAATCTTGGCGTTGCAGGCCCGGTGCATCATGTCGTGAAAGCTTCCAGGAGGGTGGTTTGGCTCGGTCTTGTCGTCGGAGCCAAAGCTGGGCATTCTAGGTGTTCGACTGGGACCATCTTCGCCGCTGGCAACGCGGATGTCGGGAATCTCCTTTTCGTTGACGTCGCCCTTGCCAAGATCGTTAAACTCCTCTGCGGCGGCACAGCCCATTTCAGCTACCTTTTCTTCGTCGAATGGAAGGCCAGCGTGGATGGCTTCGCGGACCATCCAGACAAGAGGGATATGGCTTGCACTCTTGCATTCCTCCAGCATCTCCCAACCTCCACCGACGTCGGCGTGACCCCCTGAGAACCAGACTTCGTCAATGTCCTGGCTATCATCGTCAGGATCGACATCGGATATAGGCATAGCAGACACATTGGACATGGTCTCGAAATCGCATCGTTGTCTAGAGTGCGCCCTCTGAGCGGACTTGGACCTGGCTCGGTATGGAGCATAGCCGTGATCTTGACGCTGACCTTTTTTATTTTCTCCAGGCCTCAGATGGCCAGATCTTCGCCCTCTGCCCTCATGACCTGCGTCCTCATGTTCGTCTTGTTTCGCCACGCCATCGCGCAGATCGTTGAAGAACTCGCCAATGTGACGATGATGCTTGTGGTCCGCGGATGGTTTGGCCTGGTACATGAGGTCCTGGCGGAACTTGGCTCTTCGCTCGTCGATACTGACGGCGTGTCGAATGACCTTGGCGCTGCTTCGAGCCGTATAAGGGAACTTGCTGCGTTGCATCCAAGCTGCCTCGAAGCGAGGTACTGAATTGACCGTGTCGAACAGACCGAGAAACCGAATACGACCGACTGGTCTGGAAAAGGTTTCACGGAAGCCCTTCATGAAACGAAACATTTCATCCCTCTTCTTTTTGCTCTCCTCCTCTCGATCGTTGCCCGAGGCAGCTTCACGAGCTTGCCACTCAGCGAAAGCCTTCCAGGCAAATTTGACCATTTCCTCGTTTCCGTGGGACAGGAGACCGATGTAGTCGAGCATCTCGGCGAGGAAGCGGGCAATGTATGCACCTCGACTGAAGCCAAACATGTAGATCTCGTCGCCAGGGTTGTAGAATCGCATGAGGAATCGGTAGCCGCCAACGACGTGCTGATCAAAGGAGGAGCCAACGGCCGAGTCTTTGGCCTTTTGGTACCACGACTTGATTCTGGCGCGCATGCCAGTGTGAGTGAGCGAGCCAGATACAACATAGGTGCCAATGCCAGCTTTTGCAGATATGTCAACATCGTATCAACCAAGGAGAAGAGGTCAACTTACGCTGATAGTAATGATACTGATCGCCAGCAGTTCGGTCAAGCATGCGAAAGATCTTGAGAATATTACTGTCGCTATCATCGCCGTGAAACTTGTTTCCCGTGCCGTCGAAGCAGAGCACCAGCTTTCTGGGCTTGCGGCCCGGCTCTGGAGCGGGAAGTACCGGGGCCATGACGGGCGTAGATGGTCTGCTGGAGAACTCATGGGAAGAGGGGACATATTTCTGGTTATGGTGGCTGTCTTTTACAGACGGCGGCGCATGATGCTGCGGCTGCTGCTGAGCAGCGTCTGGGGCGAGATGGGATGCATCCATTGCTGCTGCAGTGTGACGACGGGATGGGCAGTGACGGGACAACTGTGTGAGTGCGACCTCTAGTTGCAGACCGGGAGTTGATCAAGGCTGCAGCACAATAGGCCGTCTTGCAGATTTTATGACCAAGTCACTCTGACCACTCTTACCGGAAAGACGAATGTGCAGTTTTGTGTGATAGGGCGGAGAGATCGTCGCCAAGCTGCTAACAGACGCAAAGAACAAGCCCAAAGTCAGTCAGCATACTGGGAGCTTCAAAGTCGCAGAGACACGGTATCCATGATGGCGGCGAACGCGGGCATCGTCCCGTTTTTAGATCTCCAGGCCAAACCCCAAGGACCTTCATCAAGCCTGGCAGGGCAAGCCTCATCTCAATACTTGAAAGACAAGACGGGCAAAGTGACTTGTCGCTCCCCTCACCAACTCCACCTATGTGGTGTGCACAATGATAATCCCGTCATTCCGAAGAATTGGCCAATCCGAGAAGCGAATAGCGGTATTACGAGCTACGGGACGACTGGAGTCGGTGGCTTCCTCGGGGGCCTTTGATTCATTCACGGTTGGGAGACTGTCTTAGAACACGGGCGTTTCTTGCGTCGGTGGCAGCTACGGGTACTGTGCCCCAAGAGACCGGGGGAAGCAGGGATTGGATTTTGATTTGATGCGTCTCCAGTCATTAAAAGAGCTACGAGTGGTGGCTCCATGCAAGCTGGCTTGGCTAGGGACTATCAGCTGCGATGGAGAGGGGAAGATCTGATGATCTTTTACTGCTTCGGTGAGCTACACCATGTACGGCGATGGAGATGTCTTGGCCAGGCTTGACCAGGGTGGAGAATGGTTATTGCTCCTCTTGATGAAGCTGACAAGCTGACAATTAGGATCGAGGGACAGGCTATTCCGGGGTGAGTAAGGGTAGACAGCCGCCTCTATTCTTTATCATGAAAAGACACTGTGGCTTACTCTGGACGGGACAGGACGAATACCAACAATGAGACAACTTACCGCCGTCTAAGTCTACAGATTCCGTCATGAGCAAAACCCAAGAGATCCATGTCATCACTGCTCTCCCTTTTCTTTTTCTAGTTGGCGGCGGCCCGTCAGCTAGTTATCTAGTTAGTTAATCGCCTCCCATTTTCGCCTCCTCTTCCTTGCCCTCTCCTCCCCCCTTGCCCTTCTTGGCGACCAGCCAACTCAGCTCGCGCCTCGGTTCACCAACTACCGGAGGATTTATCCTTAGTTTGTATGTAGCGCACCAACCTCAGATCCATCTCATTCGTGGGCTTGCGCAACCGCAGAGACGGCCGTGTGGAACCCCGGCACAACTTGGTCTTCACTCGTGCTCGCTGACGAATTGTCGCTGCACCTTTGGACCGCTCTGTTGTCTGGGTTTGTTAGAAGGTAAGCTCGGCTCTTGGAGCTAACACTGATTGTAGGAAAGCCTTTCTCAATGGGACCCAATTGGGAGAGCGGACGCTATACAAGGGCCCGTCTTGCCCGTTCAGTTGCCGTTCACTAATTAACAAGGTAGATGACGGAGCGGGGACAGTTATGATGAGAACGGGCAGGACAGAAGAAACTGCAGTCGTTGGGCTTTGGGTACGCAAGTGCAGGTACAACTACAACGGAAGCAGGATAGGGACGGCTCAGTCATCCAGTTACATATGCGGAAGAGACGGGTGTCTTGCTCATGACATCAGAGTGGCTGCAGAACCGACTATCAGCTCGTCAGCTCGTGCTAACTAGGTAACTAGGACACAATGGCAGCCATCATCCTCGCACGTACTTGGGCATGCTGCAAACCAGTGGAGAATATCAGGGCTATGACTCTGCGAGTGAGACATCAGCAGCTCAGATCCGTACGCAAGTGAGCCGTTTAGGAAATGGTATGAGAGATGCGTCTTGTCGATGGTCCGGATTGCCGTCCCAGGCCTTGGCTTCAGTCTCCACGAAGTCGTGTTATCGTGGCTACGCAACGGTTCGTGTTGTTGAGCATCGTTTCTTGGGAGTTCAGGGTTCACACATACATGCGTTGATGCAAGTCATCACAGGACAAGTCGACTCGGCTTGGCATGCCAAGATGTGGCCTTGGAGTTGTAGATATATCTCGTTGATACTCCTTCTTGATTCATTTGATCCCTTTTCTACTCATCTACAGTCCTGAACTGTACGAATACATAGCAACTGCTCACAACTTGCTGTCCTTCCAGACCGCCTTTCTCTTCTCGACAAAGCTCAACACACCCTCCTTCATATTCTCCCCACCATCCATCTCCGCGTACATCCCCCGATCCGTCCTCCTGGTACTCTCCCTTGGATCTTCCCCCTCCCACCCTCCCAGAAGCCCAGCCCGCGACACAATCACCGCATCCGGCGAGTTGCCCGCCACCTCGTCTGCCCACTTAACCGCCTCTCTCACAACCAATGCGTTGATCTCTTCCTGTGTGACGCCGGAGGGCGCTGGAACAATCGTGTTCACAACCCCCCAGCTCTCTAGCTGCCGCGCCGTGTACGTCCGGCCCAGCATGGCCATCTCTGACGCTCGCTGACGGCCGACGGTACGGATGAGCCGTGGGAGCGCCCCTGCTATGGCGACAACGCCGCGCTTGACCTCTGGCAGACCAAACTTGGCCGTCTCGCTGGCGATGACCATGTCAACATTGAGGACCATCTCGAGCCCGCCGCCAAAGCACAGCCCGTTGACAGCCGCGATGATGGGCTTCTTCCCCAGCCGGTTGCTCAACCCTCCAAACCCATCCCCCGCCCACTTCTCCGCCGAAACGCCAATCGTGCGCTCCCCGGCGTCGTTCTTGTCGTTCCACTCCTTGAGATCTGCGCCCGCGCAAAACGCCCGCCCTTTTCCCGTGACGACGGCGCAGCGCAGGCCCGGCTCGGCGTCGTACCAGGCCCACAGGTCGGCGAGCGCGTAGTGCATGTGCCTGCGGAGGGCGTTGAGCTGCGCGGGACGGTTGAAGGTGACGAGGAGGACATGAGGTGAGGGAGAGGTGAGGGTGACGTCCGGGACGGAAGGGGGAGGACGCGAGAAGGTCTGGGACATGATGAGGGATTGGGGGAAGGTTGTGAGGGAAAGGGTGAAGAAGTGAGGGCCTGAGTGGGAGTGGTAGATCCTGGGCATGGATGGAGCCAAGGCAAGTCTTTGAGGTCAACTTGGATGAGGATTTGCATTCCCAATGTGATGCCAGTATGAAAGAAGAGAAATATATCTTCATTTACATGTTTCATCTCATCCCCCAAAGCGATGATCCGTTTTCCCCAGATTCGCGACCCCGGGTTCCTTGCAACTCCTCCAAGTGTGGGGAACCTCGGCATCTCGGTTGCTCCAAGGAAGCAGACACTTTTGTGTGCAACGACGCTTTTCATTGTATACGGGATATATCGAATTACAAAGAGTTGTTTATTAGTAGGAAAGTGAATGGATAATATGAGCGTACGTAGAATCCTTCCAGCACTAGATGGTCCAGCTTGTTCTCGATATAGCATCGAATATACACCAGCCCTCTGGAAGACATGGCTCAAACCTCACTTGGTAACAGCATGCTTTCAACCAGTTCACATTGCACTTGTGACGAGAGACACAACATGCACAGTGTAAACAATGAAGCCAAGAACCAGAGGTGAGATGCCAGAGCAACAGGATAGCAACCAGTACCCCATCTGCCCACAGCAAAAGCTCAATCCTCGCTGACACTGACACTGACACTGACACTGACACACAATGACACGATAGCATAAACAACATCCAGCACAATCTTCTCCTTCTTTTAATAACTCCTTTAGCCCCAAAGAAGACGTCCCCTGCGCCATTAAAATAATACAAGCAAAAAAAAAGAACCTCTCATCAGCTTTTCCATCACCACCTCCTTCGTCCTGGGTTACTTCTCGATACCACCTCCCTAAGCCGGCAGTCCTCTCTTCTCGCTCTCCGTAAAGAAGATGACCATGCGCCAGAGCTTCTTGACCAGATCCTCTGCTTCGTCGTCGAGTGCCTAGGCAACCAGTTAGTCCTCGATTCATTCAGTGACATTGAAAAACTTACCCCTTCGAGCTCCTCGACCAGAGCAGCCGCGGTCCCATGTCCTCGCAGATGCTCTTCCACAGCCTCCACCAGCATCTCCTCCTGCACGCCCAGGTACTCGACAATCTTCTTCTCCACAAACGGTCGCAGCTTGTCCCGGACCACGCCGTCGTCCATGTAATCCCACTTGACCTCCCAGCCCCAGAGCCCGTCCTTGTCCGACGGAATCTCCTGCGCCAGCGCTCTGACTGCCTGGGAAATCTCCTCCTCCGTCATCGAAGCTGCTTCCGACGTGGGCTCGAACTGGATCGGGATAAGTTGCCGCTTGGTTGACGCGTCCACGTCTTCGTCGTCCAGTAGACCCTCCACCTCGGCAATGGTACGTCGCTGAGGAGCTGCTCTTGAAGCTTGAGCCCGTTGAGCAGCTGCGCCAAGAGACAGCTTGAATGGCTGCGGTGCTGACACTGAGGGGGCTTGTCGCTCCTCCATCTCCTCGGCCTGCTTGTCCAAGAAGGAATCCGCCATTCCTCGCGCCCGTTCCAAAGCTGCTTGTTCGCGACGTTCCTCATCGCGCTCGGCTCTCCTGTCAGCCTCATCCCTTGCCTCTTCATCTGCTCGGTCAATCGCTCTCTTGCGCGCCCAGTCGCCATGGTCTCGATAGAAGGGATGTGACTTGCGACTGGCTTCTTTTTCGTCATCCCAAGCCTTTTCTCTCTCGAGCTGATCCTGTTTTCTCCGCTCAAATGATTCTGCATCTTGTCGCTCACGTTCCCGTTCTCGTTCCAGTGCTGCCTGCCTAGACCGCTCTCGGTTGCTCCATTTACGCTCAGCCTCGAGATACAACTTCTCTGCATCTGCCTTTTGTTTAGACAAATGACGCTGGTAAAGCTCCTCGTCGTCGGCGTCTATATCCTCATCCTCTCTGTTGATAGACAGCTCCGTATTGGAGATGCCTCCATTCACAAAGGCGATACGATCGTTCTGGCCCTTGGGTCCTGAGGGTGCATTCGGCACACTTCCCCTGGGCCCCAGGGGAATATTGTTGGCGCCTGGGGGCGGGGAGTCGAGACGAGATGGCCGAGACGCGCCGTTCCTCTGGCGTTCCATCTCCTCCATTTCCTCTTCCCTCCTTAGCCGTTCCATATCTCTTCGATTACTTCGCTCACGGAAAGCCGCAATCTCACCAGCTACCACCTCGCGCATCTCGGCAGGGATATCTGCGAGCTCGTCATCCTGTGCAAGAGGGATATTCACCACCTCCACGTTTTCGCCAGATTCCGTATTGCCCATGGAAACATCTCCTGCGCTGTCAATGGCCGCTGCAGTGGTCGTAGGATAGAAAAGCTCCCGAACGGCGTCCTTCAGAGCGGCCCGGGCTGCTGCTATTCTCTCTGCTGCATCGGCATCATTTTCGTCCTGGCCTTCTTCGTAAGACTCGACATATTTGATCGAACCGGGATCGACTGCGACCTGTAGCTTCGTCT
Organism: Rugonectria rugulosa; assembly: GCA_023509875.1. NCBI lineage: Eukaryota > Fungi > Ascomycota > Sordariomycetes > Hypocreales > Nectriaceae > Rugonectria > Rugonectria rugulosa. Next base: position 44,707 of record JALNIO010000279.1, on the reverse strand, counting down.
TCTCGATTCCTTCAAACTCATCATCTTTGGGCGCATCTCCTCCGGGCTGCTGTCGCTTCACGGGAACTTCAATACCCTCCTCTTGTAAAAGCTTAATTGCGACAGACAGAGAATCGGTATCCTCAAACTGTGCGAAACCAAACTTGGACCCTCTGTGCTCCTCGGTCACGCTGACAGAAGGATCCCATTTCCTCAGCTTTCCAACAGCCCCAAGGATCTTCTCGATACCCTCGTCACCACCCGCGCCCTCTGGAATCTGATGTATGAATATCGTTCGGAGCTTCTCTTCGTTGGTAGGGGGCAGAAGCGCCTGTACTTCTCTCGCCGCCGCCCTGCCCTGGTCCCCGCCTCTCTCCATGCCGAGCCCCGCGCGTCCACCACCCGTCGGTCCCTGCGGTCCATCGCTTCTTCCTCCCATCGCAGGAGGACCTGACTTGCCGGCTCCGGTGCCGAGACGGATCACGGGGGCGTTGAAGTTGATGTTGGGCATGTTGGCGGGCGCTTGGAAGTTGGAAGGGAGGCCGCTTGGACGATTAGCTTGCGTGGCGTTGGACTGCTGGACACCCGGAGGCGCCATGCCCGGGGCAGAGGACATGCCTGGAGGAGGTCCTGCAAGGGCTGTTAGTTGATCGCTCGTTCGCTGCTTCGTGTTGGGCAGATGCGCGTACCTAGACCAGGTGGAGGGGCCATGCCTGGGGGAGCATTGTTGGATCCAGGATATCCTCCGTAGGCCGGAGGAGCTCCGTAAGGGTTATCTTGTCGCGAAGAGTCAGTATTTCAAATAGTCCACCAACGCAATGTTTACTCACTCCCGTAAGGATTGTACGCCATCTCAGCCGCGCTCGGCGCAAACGCCCTCGGTCGCAATCGCAGAGGCTCAAAACTTGTCCCTGCGGGCCGTGCTGCAATGAATAAGGATCGCACGCAAGTCGAATGCTCTCTAAAGCTAGAAGTGACGAAAGATACCCGTTAGTCGAATAAGGAGCAAAAGTTTTGGAGCGCAATCGATTGATGGATAGAAATTCCAGGTTGGCAAGGCTGAAGCAATGGATTCTTTGGTGGTGGGTCCCGCTGAGTGATTGGCCCCAGAAACTCCGGCCGACGGACCTCAATCGCACCAATGTTTATCCGGGTATCGCGACTTTTCTGCTGCACATGAGCTTCACCCGAATGAATTGAGACGACGATAACCTCAGTTCGGCCAATTGGGTGCATTCGGATTAATTCCACCCAGAATCATGTAAGATATACCTTATAATTATTTGAGACATCAAGCTCTAACGTTTCTCAGGGCCACAAGTCACAGAATTGGCAGCATAGCGCTGTCAAGATTGCCGGCTCGTCCAACGTCAAGAGCCTTTTCCACCTCGATCGCCTTTCGCGCCGATTCCGACCGCAATGAACCCCCCAGGCCTGTCCGACTGAATCCTCTGGTTGGAAACCGTCTCTTCAATCCAGAGCCTGCGAAGCCGGCTGCGAAGCAGGAGCCAAGAGAGCCTATTTCTCCCACAACCCCTCCACCAACGATTAAGCTGGCCGGGACTGCACCCTCAAACGCAGCCTCACCCAAACCTGAACCTGAAGCCGGCGTTCCTCCTCCACCACCGCCTCCTCCTCCCTCGGCCATGTCCATCCTCTCCAACCTCAACCTCAAACCGCCGTCCAAACACGCCTACAATGCCACAACCGCGGAAAAGAAACCCATCGACATCACCACCATCATTGCTCAACAATCCCTCAAATACGCCGCGGCAAACGAAACCAGCGTCATGGCCCGTCCCCAGATCCACGCCAAGGCTGTCACCGGCCGCACCGTCTTCATCAAGGACCGCATCAGTCCGACCGCAGCCCCCACGCCCACTATTGCCCTCCGCGTGCTCAACAAGATGGTGCGTGAGCAGCAAATCAGGAATAAATGGCACAGCCAGCGCTTCCACGAGCGAAAAGGTCTGAAGCGGAAGAGGCTGGCGAGTCAGCGGTGGCGGGTGCGCTTCAAGGATGGTTTCAAGGCGACCGTCAACAGAGTCTTGGAGTTGAAGAGACAAGGATGGTAAGGCGAAACATGATTGAGTGGTGTATAATACTCTGGGCCTAAAATCATCTTGTACAATATTTAAACGTGAACATGTATGAGAAAATATCCAAAATACTATTGTATTCATGTCGTAAACTTCATCTTATGCGCCGTCCTTCATTCTGTGTCTATCATGAATCCCAACTGCATGTCACATATCACATGTACTCATCGGCGTCCCATTCCCGAGTCGGACTGGGCAAGGGACTCGCCTTGATCTTCGGTCGTGATCTAAAAACCGCTTCCATGTCTTCTTCAGCCATCAGCTCCTCGGCCAGCAAGGTTCGGTCCTCTTCGTCCACTTTGGGGAAGTGGCTGCCCTCGAGACGAGGTGGCACCTTGGATTTTCTCAATGACCTTCTTCTCTCCAGTTGAGCCTTTTGTTTAGCCTTTTCAAAACCAGCCATGCTCTTCCTGGTTCTAGCAGTGAGATCCTCATACTCACCCGAACTTGTTCTCTCCAGACTATCACCTTTTATAACGGGAACAGGACGAAGAGGTAAGTCGGGTTCTTCGTGATCAGGAAACGTAAACGGACCGCGTGCCATGGACAGGCGAGTGCGGTCGGCCAAGGAAAGCGTAGGACGGGGCTTTGATCGCTTGACAGGTGAAGGAGTAGCCTGCTCCATTGATTCAAGAATCTGATCAGCAAGCTCCTGAGTGGGCGATGGTGATATATCCCTTGGTGTGTTGTGATCCTCCACGATCTGATCTTGCTCGGGAGTCCGTACTTGTTCCCGTTCATGCCATCGTTCAGGGGACCCAGCTACAGGCGTAGGGTCGTTGTCAACTTCCGGGGAACTATTACGTTCTCGGAGGAGGTACTGAGGCTCCGGGTGATAGTCGTATGTGTCGTCCTCGACTGGTTCATTGGAGCTCCTGGATCCCGAGGCCGAAGCTGTGTTGGCCGCAAACCATTCACCAGAGAGTGAGATCTTGGGTCTCAACACCGGTTGTCGCCGTATCTGCGCAACTCTGCCAGAGAAGGACTGCGTGGGCGGTGAATTGGAAAATGCTTCATCATCGTCAAGCTCACTCACTTCCGAAACTGTTTCCGAGCCTGGTACAGATATCGAACGCTGGTGCGTGGACGTTGACTGTGCCGGCCGTTGAAGGAACAAGAGTGATGAAGACCCCTGGGGACCCGTATTCAACAAGTCGTCCTCCAATCCTCGAACAAGCTCATGATATTCATCAGTCAATATGGGATTGTGACCTCCCAATGTTGGTTTCCTGGGACTTGCGCGTCCCACGTGCAGGGCTTCGTGAGCCCCAAAGCCCAAATCAATGCCCTTCGTTCTTCCTTCTTGTCGTTTCTGCTTCGAAGGCGACGGCCTAGGTCGATCTTGACAGAGCCGCCTATGAAAGGTTTCCCACTTGTCAAGACGCTCCCTCTGTGCCTGGACACGGCTGTCCAATTGCTCCAGCAACCCGGTTCCATGTTCTTCCAACTCGGCCAATCTGCCTTGCTGTACCCTACGCCAGACTCGATCATAGGCCGTCTCTAGCAGAGCGTCCTTTTTCGCACCCGCGTCACCATAGAGGAGAGTTTCCATCCATCTCTCATTACCTGACCAGTTGTTCCGTATCGTTCGCCACGTCTCGAGTTTCGCATCGTCCGATATTGTCTTTCCTCTTGCACTTTGCTGCTTGGCCAAAATAGCTTCATTCTTTCTGACGAGACCTCGCTCCTTGATACTCAAGAGCTCAGAAAAATCGCGGAACCGGGCGTTGGCAGCTTGTTTGTTTCGTAACACTCTGCTCACGGCAGCCTTGTGGGCCAAGACCATGGCAACGAGATCTGAAGTGTCTCCTTTATAACCTCGATCTTCGAGAGCGAGCTTGGCCGCCAGAGCAGTATGTTCACCGCTTGTCGCCTCGTCCTGGGAAACGACAAGCTTGAGAACGGCAGAAGAGAAAGCTGCCAAAACTTCCTCCAGTCTCTCGCCCTTACATTCGTCCAACATGGTCTTGCGGACAATGGCATCTCTTCCCAGTACACCGCTTTTCTTGGCTTGTTCGAGGGCTCGAAGGAGGGCGGCTCGGAGGTTGACGGATTGGACTTGGTCGAGGGGAGGAAAGAATGGTTTGAGTTTCTGGCGAATATTAGCCTCCAAGAGCTCTTCGACTTGAGGGTTAGCATTATGCAACGAACATTCTTGGTTTCCTCGGGATCCCAGATGGCAAAGAGTTGGTATAGGATCCATTCGACGCATTGCACCCGCTTCTTTTGTCCCTGGGCGCTTGTACCGCCAGCCGCAAACGTCTCGACGCCAATTCCAGGCCAGTCAGATCGCAGATCGAAGTCAAGAAGCCGTAGATTGGTCAAGAAGAGCTGTAGAGCAGAAGGACCTCGGAGCTGAGGCGGGCCATGCGCAGGGCCAGAGGCATGGGGCGCTTCAGCAGAGCTGTTGGCATTGCGTCCACCTGGTCTCGTTAGGTTGGCGATCAGGCGGGCAGAACGAGTGCGAGTTTGATGAACAGCGGCCATTGTGGCATTTTGAGAAGACGACGCAGTTCAGCCTTGGCAGAAAGGCGGAATACGAAAGGCTGAGACCAAGTTGAGGTGTCAAGGTGTGAAACAATAACAGACGTACGAAGTCACTTGTACCTGCTCCATGCAATACATGTAAATGGCCCGAGCGTTAAAGTGCGGTAATGCGGGAGGGGCGTGGACTACAGGTAGGTACGTACCTGCATCCCACTCAACCAGGCACTTTGGCACTCTACTCGACTGTGAGGCAACAGCTTCTGTGTTAGTCCTTCCTTGTAAGAGAGGCCTTTTTTATCGCCCATTCTGCCTGGCTCGTTGCTCTTGCTCTTGCTCCTCGTCAAGATATCCCGCCCTTATATCTACTAGGTACTTATATCTACAAGTACCTAGGTAGGTATGCCCGGGACCTGATGGTTTATGCAGCTTGATCTCTTCATCCCACCGCCATGATATGTGCTACTTGTGAAAACACTCTCGCGTCACAGGCCACCGGCACCATCCCGATTCAGAATGTACAGCTGAGGATTCATCATCGAACCCGCAGAAGTCTCAGGCGCTCTATCGATCTGGGATGCTACATTTGCAATCGATTCTGGGCTTGTTTGCAGCCCTCTGACCGCTGTCTCGTCTCAGCTTTGGCCGAGTCAGAGTTGAACCCAAGCAACGACGATCCAGTTGAGGATTCCTCGGACGGCTTCTTCACAGCATTACGCTTGGAAGAAGGCCCGCCTTATGGCCATCTCGGATGGTCCCAGGTGCAACTTGCCTTTAATCGCACGGCGCTTGTCGATTCAGATATGACGCCCGGTAGGGCGGTGTGGTGCGACGCGACCTTTTTATTACAGCCTCAAGACGGTACGAGAAAATCCATTGTAAATGAGATGGAAATTTCGAGCGGATTTTCTATCAGAATTCACAGCTTCTTCTCCCCTGCCTTGAGTTGCGGTGTGACAAATTAAGCAACTACCAAAACACGGCATGTCTACTCACTTGAAGATTACGTCTAGTATTCTAATAGCCTTAATTTATAGGTTCCATAAAGAGTACAACCACGAAGCGACCTCCACGAAACACAAATTCCCCAGAGACATTGTCTCTTGCGAAAAACTGGATTGCAGAGTGCGTAGCGAACCATGAACAATGCAGAAATCCCACCGCAAAAAAGAGTTGGTACCCAACCCGCCTTCTCGACTGTGGCTCCGCGAAGGATCCAGATCCGTGGTGTCGCTTAATCGAAACACAATCTTCCGCTATCGAGGGGCCCTATATGACACTAAGCCATTGCTGGGGACTTGCCGAGTGCATGAAGCTAACAACTGACAACTACGCCCAGATGCTCACTGGCATGCCCTGGTCACTCTTACCTCAGCTATACCAAGATGCTTCCTACGTGGCTCGCAATTTGGGAAGCCGATACCTGTGGATTGATTCTCTTTGCATCATCCAGGTAGGGGATGGACTTGCCGACTGGCGAAATGAAGTAACACTTATGAGCCATGTCTATTCGAATTCCTTTTGCAACATCTCTGCCGCGGACGCACCAGACGCTCATCACTCCATGTTCTGTTGCCGGAATCCCGACTCGCTTTGCCCAGAAGTCATAGACCTCGTCATAAATGGTCACACTACTTCATGTTCGATTTCTCACACTCAATTCTGGAAAACTGAAGTTTCTCGCGCTCTCGTCAATACCCGGGCGTGGGTCCTCCAAGAACGGCTCCTGTCCTGTCGTACTTTGCACTTTGGGGAGCACCAAATGCTCTGGGAGTGTCGAAGCAAGGACGCCGCCGAGGTCTACCCTGATGGCCTGCCTCCTGCGATTTCCTCGTCTGGTGGACGTTTTAAAGACCTTTCTCCAGATCGCTATGCCCTCAGCAACACAAATGATAGGGATTGTAGGGGACACTTTGTCTGGCTCCGAATCGTTGAGACATACACAGCCTGCGGTCTTACATTTCCCGGTGATAAACTCGTCGCTTTATCTGCTGTTGCAAAGACCATGGCAACGGTTCTGCGAGATGAGTATGTCGCCGGCATGTGGCGTCGCTATTTGGCGTGTGAGCTCCTTTGGGCTGTGAATGGGAATCCGATAGGTAGCCCATCATGGCGGGACACATATCGTGCTCCCACCTGGTCGTGGGCGGCAGCGAACGGAGCCATTTCCCCCGGTCGACCGAACATCGAGGCCACGGACCTGCTGATAGAGGTAGAAGACCTAAATCTAGAATATGCCACAGACGACAAGACGGGGTTGGTTCGAGGCGGGTGGTTGCGGTTACGAGGGGTGTTGAAGCAATTACGGCTAGTGCGAGCCAGTTCATCCATTACGCACAGTCATACAGATTGGCATATGGTAGTCAACGGGGTACACTTCAGCGCCCTGGCTGACGTTGAGACGCAAGAGCCTCAGCTTCAAGTCATGCTCGATGCTCGTCATGACAATTTCGAGAAGCAGAACGCAAGGGAAGCCTTGTATTGCATGCCGGGGAGAGTGCGGAGAGTCGATGATGGGAGTATATACATTTTGTTACTGGAGCTCGTTGATGGCGAGAAAGGAATTTTCCGCCGCATTGGGATTGCTTCTGGCTGGGGGGCAGACGTGCGGGCCAGGGTTCTAGCCGGCAGTGTCGAGGAGAGCAAGTTTCCATGCGAAGAGTATCTAGAAGGCCGGCACTTGATACGTATCATCTAGTTAGTTTCCTGGGTATGGCAGCAAGGCAGATCGTGTTGAATATGGGGGTTACAACAGCGCAGAACCGTAGTATTCTAGATAGACCAGGTGAGGTCGCAGTAAAGCGTCTCCGAGCTCCGTAGTTGGTGTTTCGGTCGGAGAAGGTCGGCATGATCCGAGAGCAATAAACGAGCCAAATGAGAACAGGCAAGCTCCCAACGTCCAGGGTAGCCTTGTTTGTCCGGATCTATACCTGATTCGAAGGCTTGTAACCTGATTGGCTGCTTGAAAGTCGCCCAGTCCGTTAACCTGGACTTGTCGCCTGAAAAATCTCTCCACCATCTCAACTGCCCCCCTTAACCCCTGTCTACTTTGCCTTATGATCAAGAGCTTGTCCATCCTTGGATCAGTCTAGACTCATTTGAACGTAACGTTGATCGGTTAATGACTCAGACTCACGGCTGTATTGGCCGAGGAAATTTGCCAAGATGGCCGTCGACTCACCGTATCCTCTTCCTTCGTCCCCTTTCATCTCTCCTCCGTTTGTCGAGACTGCTCGGTAGCAGCGCACGCTCGACCTCTCTGCATCAACCGAGAGTCTGGACAACTCCTCATGAGACAATACTGCTCAAGCACATGATGCCATCACGCTGCAAGATGTGAAAATGTCTGCTCGGGTACCTATTCCGCCTGAAATGCGAAAATTACACAAAACTCCACCCCCCCTAAAAACAAGCTTGAAATCTAGCCCCAGGCTTCAGGGGAACTGCGGCTGAGATTCGCCAGTGCAGCTTCAGCCTTAACTGGAACCATGTACTCTAATTAGAAATCGCCGACCGTTTCGAGGATGGGCCCCCCTTGGCCCTTTTGCGAGGTTGCAGTTGTCTGCCCTATTCCTGGTACATAAGCACTGTCACCATGCGGCCTGATTATTTCCCGCTCCATCTCTTGTGCGGAAGGGTTCAGCCATATTAGAGCGAGCTCGCTCGCGCCCGTTTGACCGGTTTCCTGGGCCACTGGCGTGTCGAGAGTCTCCGTCAGATTCCAATCTGGGACTTTCCTTCCTGCAAGTCATCAAGCCATGGCGCTCAAGACTCTCTTGGTGGCCCTTCCCAGCCGTGTCCTTGTGACCCTGTGGCTGCTGGCTAGTCTTGTCTCTGCCGCTCAGTGGACTGTCACCTCGTACTATGCCGTCAGTGTCACGACTTCGCAGTACTCGACTTACACGGATGCCTTTGATCTGTACACCTGGACCGACACCATCACGCTGAAGCCCTCGGCCACCATCACCGCTGAGCCAGTGTCGACGGCGGTCACGACGGATACCTACGATGACTTGAAAGTTATAGAGATCTACTACGACCCAACGGATGTCGACGCCAGCGACGTACAGCCAACGTCGTCGTACGACTTTGGCTACGGATACTCCACGTACACGTACTGGTACCAGGAAGTTGTCTACACGGCTCCCTCGTCCTGCCCGACTGCCTTCACAGTCACCACTTACACAGACGTGGACGTGCCCTCGGCAGTCACGGATCAGCTCAGCCCAAAGAGCAAGACGACCTCCATTACAACTTACACCGATGGCGACACGTACACGTATGTGACGGCCTACTTGTCCAGTGGTGCTGTGCCCACGACAACTGCTACCACGTCGGATTACATCGAGTCCTACTACATCCAGAGTTGCCGCAATCCCACAGCTACGGGAGAAGCGTACTGGGGACCTGGATCTACTGTCGATGACGACGACGATGACTACTATTATGGTTACTGTTCTTTCATCGCGGGCTGCTCATCCGTCAAGACGTGGGTCATTGTCGTCGCATCCGTCCTCCCCAGCCTCTTCGTCATTGGCATCTTCGAATCATTCTTCTGGTACCGCAGACTCATGCTCGGAAAGAGCGCTCTGCGCTTCGGCACCGTCTGCTGGTGTCTCATCTCCCTCTGGGTGATTTGCTTCACGCGAAGGACGCCTCCTCGACCTGTCGCCGACCGGCCGGCTCTTCGCCAGCAGTGGAACGCGCTGTCCATGGGCAACAGGTTCAAGTTGTGGTTCAAATGGGGGTTCCGCCACGCGTATCCCGTTGATCTGCTTGGTCCTGATCCTCGAGGCATCACTCCCTCCAACGTCACCACCGTGCAGACGACGGCTGTGCCCAAGCCAGGCGATGGACAGCCATCGATGATGCAGATGCAGCCTCCATTCCAAGGACAGCCAGTTTATTACTACACCGGGCCACCTGGACCAAATGGGCCACAACCGGTCTTCAACGGCCAACCTCCCTATGGACCGGCTTACATGGTGCCGCAGCCCTACATGCAGCCTCAGTACATGATGCAAGCTCCGGGAACGACGCCTTCGCCGATGAACACGACGACGACGCTAACTCCGCCTCCGGCCGTTCATACGCAGGACCAGAATAGAACTGCCAGTCCAGGCAGTGATGGCTCACAGGTGGTGCCTCCCATACAAGAGCACCAGCAGCAGGTGCCTCCGCAGCAGCCGCCTCAGCAACCTCCCCAACCTCCTCAGGATCCGCCCCAACAGCCCCCCCAGCAGCATTGAACATAATTAACTTGGAATAATCGAAACGAAAGCATATTAATATGAAGGATACATGTAATCATAGTCAGAATCGGCGTTGAAGTTGGCGTGGGGAGCTTCTTTTAAATGATACCACATACCATGTTGCCATGTTCATATTGCAAATCCGTCCTATAATTTTCAGTCTCTTTTCATAATACTCTTCTCACAGACCGCCTCATCTAAGTCCAAACTTTTTAATCGTCTCTTGAACTCGCCCTCTCCCTCAAGTCCAAATGCTAAATCCCCCCTGATACCGAAACTTGGCCGGCGCGCCCTGCTCCTGCATCTCCCTCTCAAACTGCACCACGTCCTGCGGTCCCTCCGACTCGCGAATGTATCCCAGCTCGCACCTAGCGAAACTGACTCTCGGCTGTTCTGCGTAAAATGCATCGTACCGCGTCTCAAGACTGTCTATCAGCGTCGTGACGTCCCCCGCCGGGTGCAGCGTCGTCCACGGCTGCACGCATTCCTGACCTTTGCAGGACTTGAGGACCATTGTGAGGGCGTCGAGACGGGGGGTGATTTGGGCGAATGGACGGCCTGCGATGGTGAATTGCGAGGCGAGGGTGGCAAAGTCTGGGTCGAATAGGTTGCGAACTTGGCCGGGATCGGACTATTCTTTGTTAAGTGTGTGTTCTTTAACAAGCGAGGATCGACTTACGTTGAGATTGTAGAATTCAGTCTCGTTGGTGCACCACACGGCATAGTAGAGGTTGTACTCTTCACCAATCACCCGAATCGCCTTGTACGTATTATTACCAACAGCATGCGCCGAATTGTTCTGCGGATCCGTCATGTTCTCCTCTCCGTAGTAACCGTATATGCCCTCGGGAATCGCAAGACCCCAATACTCAATCGTCACATGCTCGACCTTGGCCTGATCCTCCTCCTCAGCCGTGAGCGGGAGCGGTGTACCGTCCGAGTCAATGGGCGAACCGGCGAGTGCCATGATGGTCGAGGCAATGTCCGTGTGAGAGGTGACGGCCTTGGAGACGTGGCCTGCCGGGATGCCGGGTCCGCGAATGGCGAGCGGGATGTGCACGTCGGTTTCGAAACCGCATTCCTTGCCCGGGTGCATCCGGTGCTGAGCAATGTGGTAGCCGTTGTCGGTTGTGTAGATGATGTACGTGTTATCGAGCTGTCCACCCTCCTCTAGAATCTTGATTGTCTTCTCGACCATTTCATCTACGGACTGGAGCGATCTCAAGCGTGCCCTTTGGTACTCATCGCTGTATTCGATGACAGTATCATTCAGACGAGGGAGGTGTCGAACCCAGCTCACTCCGCCTTGCACCTCTGGGTTGAAATCTTCGCCTCTTGGAATCTGATACTCGTTGAACAAGTGGGCATGCCTCTCTGCATATTTGGGCATGTCGGCGACAAGACCACCGACAAGCTTAATGTCCCCATGCGACGCAATGGGCGCATGGACGAGAAAGAAGGGTTCGTCATGACTTAGAGCCTCCTGGAGAAAGTCGAGTGCCTTCCCGGCCGTAAGGTCCGGCGAGTATTCTCCAGGGTAGTGCGTCGGGGGTGCGCCATTACGCGTCATCCAGGCATTTCTATACTCGTACGTATACGGGTCGAGCAAGAAGTCGGACTGGTTGAAACCATTGGCAAAAGGGCTGTTGTAGTTCTCAACAGAGTGCTGGTTCCAGAGCTTGCCGGTGTAGTAGGTGTTGTAACCTATATCCTGAAGCCAGACGGGGAGGTAGTTTTCGTTGATGCCCTCACGGACAATCTTGGGGTAGCCGCCGTACGGGGCCCAGACGTCGGTCACCTTGCTCAATGAGCTTGAGATTCAGTGATATTATGTTTTATCTTACGTTTGTGTTGTGGGCTGCTCGGCCAGTCCAGAGGTTGACTCTTGATGGGCAGCAGAGAGCGACGGTGCAGTAATGGCGAGAGAAGAGAGTGCCCTCATTGATGATGTGTTTAGTCAAGAGAGGCATGTACTCGAGGGAGTTCATGTGCCTATCAATCAGTTAGTAACAAGTAATTTGATACATTCTAGTATAATTTGTATTCTTGCCAGTCTTGGTCGTCTGTGAGGATAAAGACAAAGTTGGGCTTCTTTGCTGCAGCGAGACGGAGCCATGTTAGAGATATGCATAGCAAAGCCAATGGATTGCAACGAGCCATGACTAATACTGCCCCTCGGATATTGACTGCAGGATTCCTGGCCAAGCTACAGGTAATTCTTTCAAACTGACATCTGGCTCACATTCTTATACGTTCTTAATCCGACTTACACGCTCTCGTCCATTTCCAAACTTGGCAAGTCGTGCTCCCGCTGACGCCATCTTCACGGCGTCTCTCGCAATCCTTACCCCGTTCAAATATCCATCCCTCAACCCCGTCCAACGTCGCAGACGGAGACTCTAACATGACTCTGCGTCCTGATTATCGCTCACATCTGCAAGGGTCCGTTTCTGCATCCCTCCATCGGACCTCCCATCGTCTTGACTCGCATTCGATCATCACCTCCGTGCACATTTCCCCGCCTCATATCATCAAACTCACCGCTGCCTCCCCGGGTCGGGCCTTTTGCCGTTCAAGGGAGGTGTTGCAGCTCTCAACCTCGCAAGATTGCCCGCCCTAACATGACACTGCGCGCCCCAGATGCCAGAAGCAAAGCGTGAGCAGATCAACGCCAGCAGGCGGGTCGCCAACATGACGGCCTCTCAGATCGAGAGCAAGCGGTCCATCGACCGCGCCAATCAGCGGTACTGCCGGGCAAAGAGGAAGACGCAGATGGAGGAGCTGCAACGGCAGGTCGACGCCCTGACCCGGGAACTGGATGATACCAAGGGTCAGTTGAAGCGGTACCAGCAGCGGGAGAGGACCTGGAGTCGAACATTGGCTGCGTTGGGATTGAGCGGGGGCTTGGCCGAGGACTTGAGCGATGAATCGTCCGTTCCCGAGTCCGCATCCGTGTCGCTTGTTTCGGACAATTCATCCCCGGGCCGAGCGTCCGGGAGTGAACTTGTCGTGTCCAGGCCTGAATCACAAGGATCCTCCTCCGTCACCGTCGCCTTTGACCCAAACACCTTTGGCGACGACTTCGACACCTCATACTATCGGCCGAGCTCTCTGGACTTTACCGCCGAGATCAATGTCAACCTCTTGGATCCAACATGGGAGCTCGACTCTTCAGCGGCCAGCCTCCACGACCAAAACTACTTCCAACAGGCTCTCTCCCCAGGACCACCGTCGCGGCCTCTACCATGGGCCAACCACTTCACTCTCGACAAGTTTGATCCTCCATTCACCACTTCCGAGACGGCAGAGTGGAAGCTCATCCCGCCCCTCGTAGCCGCCACCACGCAGCTCGACGAAGTCATCCTCAGCACCACAGAGACTCTCCGTCAGCGAGGCTTCAAGGCTCCCCAAAAAGAGTCGCAGTTCCCGAGCATCTCGTCGCTCCTCAACCCGGCTGCTGCTCAGGACAAGCCAGGTTCATGCTCCATCTCCGAGGCCGCAGCGGCACAGGTTGCACGATCGCCCGTGGCCGCGCTGCTGGCCAGGGTGGGCTTCATGTACGTCCTCTCGCACCTGATGCGATGGTACGTCTGCCGCACCAAAGAGACGTACGAGCAGCTGCCCGAGTTCATCCGGCCAACTCTGCTGCAGAGAACGATTCCTCACCCGCCGTGGATAGACGTCATTGTCTGGTAAGTCCACCCAGCCATACACATGTCATCACCACGTTCGCTCACCATGATATACCAAGGCCCGATATTCGCGACGCAATCATCCAGCACATGGACTGGTCTCGCTTCCTCGATCTTCGAGCCGCGACCGCCAAGTCCCTGTGCGTGGGGTGGACGCGGAGAGACGATCTCAGGACCGTGTTCGAGTCTGTCGACGGCAAAAGCTACCGTCTCACGAGCACGTTTGAGGAGCACTTACGGAACTCGAACAACTGGACGGTCGGGGCTGATGCGGCGGATGTTTTCCCTTTTCTGAAGCCTGTTTGCAGAGGTTTGTAGAGCTGCCTAGGGGAGTTGGATATACACCGGCCCTTTTTTTCGCGCCTTGATTGCGTTGGTTACGATTTTACGAGTTGGACATGTTCTTATAAAGACGGTGTACGTGATAGTACATGGCAATATAGTTCCCAGTTTTGTCTCCTTGTTGGCCCTGTTCCAATCTCCTAAGTATCTGACCAGCGAAAGGACAAAGGGCTGAGTTCGTACACCGTACACCAGTATCACACACACATACACATCTGGACAACACCCGGTCGAGCCAGAAGTGACGCTCTACGGAACCCATCATCAGATCCATGTTATTCTTGCCCATTTTGCTCGTAAACCCAAGCATGACCCCCAACAACCACTCCATCTCGGCTCGATTTCGAGTCTCTTCCATATGCGCCATAGACGAGTCCCCCAGATGTCCCATCCGAGTCACCATGCAAATATTAAGCTATTCTAGGCAACCAAATCCCATCCGGTATAAGAACCCACACACCGACGTCGAATCCAAGCCTCGGTAATTCCCTATCAATACATTCCACAAAGGAGACAAGCCCGTCTCCCTCGTGAAGTTCACATTCATCGCGTGAAGCAAAACAAACATTGTTATTAATGCCCAAACTTCCTCGGCGATTTCTTCCGCCCAACTTTGCCCGGAAAAGGGTCACAAGGAGAACAAGTTGGCTGCGCTAGCTGGATCCAGTGATGGGACGGAATGGTTGTGAGCCATGAGGTCTACGACGTCGGCGGCTACAGCGCTGACGTGCTGCAAAAGACGGGCAGAAGATACAGAGCATGGCTGGGTGTCATTGCTGAAAAGCCAAGGCATCCTGGGTACCAAAGTATGAACCTCGATGATCTCGGATCTTTGAATGCTGTAGAACACAAGATGGGGAAAACGGCACATTACAATGTCTAGCTTTGGGCATTCTGATATCCTGATACTACAATCTTGAAATATACGCGGAGCTTGATGAAACCCAATAGTGTCTATTCCCAGCAACGAAAAGTTTCGGGTCGACTCTCGTGATGCTCATCTCGCCCCCAACCGGGAAAACCACCAACCACGCTGTCGCAAAGCGTCAAACACCGTCGACCAAAACGGAAAGCCATTTCTGTACGCTGTCAGAAACGGAAATGGTGTAAACACACGGCCCGGCCCAAAAAATAAGACGGTCTCGGATTTCCTTGGCAAGACTCGACTACTAAATGTGGCTTGGGATAGAGGTCGTTCTCACATGCTTCAATACATGTCTGTACAACTGTTCCTGGCGTCGCTAGCCCAGTCCATGGTCATACATGCATAATCAGGGAATCATCAGAGCCCATACGTCGAGATGCGGTGTATACATACACACAGTTACCTGTCAGTTGCTTCTTCCCGTTATGGTATCATCAAAGTAACCTCGGTCAGTTTCTGTCCTATCACGGGCCGACTTATATGTAGCGTCAGCCATTTATGCAACCCTCCATCATGCTAGCCATCATTTCTACATCATGACAACTCAATTTGGTTGAGCTCATCACCCAACAACTTGATCAAGTGAATTGACGAGGTCAACAAATGAAAAGTAAAATAGGCCACGGTACAGATTGCTACGGGCGCGGAGAGCAGAAAATATTGAAGCAATTTGCTTTATTTGCTAGCTATCGCTATGTATCACGTATGAAAGGCTTCTCGCAGAAGCACAAACATGTTGTATGAAGGAAAAAAAAGAAATAAGATCCATATCCGTTGAGCGCCATGCTTCCCAGTGCTGAGTAAATATCATATCTCGTCATACGCCATGAGCCAGCCATTGTAGCCCGCGCCTGGGCTCATCCCTGTCTAGTAAATCCATTCTAAAGGATCAAATGCAACACTTAATCGTCGCGGCTGTCGTCCTGTACACGCTTGACCACCTCAACGAGCTGAGGGTAGATCTTTTCCCGCGTCTGGATACCGCAAACCTTGGCGACGACGTCTTCGGGGCTGTTCTCTGACATAATCTTGGCAAGCTCCTTGGATTCATCATCGCCCTCGACATCTTGGAAACGGAATGCCATCTCAATGGCGTCGAGGAGATACTTGCATGACATGTCGTTCTCAGCAAGCTCAGCAGCGGGACCAATGAATCGCTCCTTGCGCGACAGCTTGCGAAGAGGAGCACGGCCAACACGCTCAACGGCGTCCTCAAGATGGGGGTTGCCAATGCGCTTGATGATCTTCTCAACGTAGGCGACCTGAGCAGCCTCGTCAATGTTGTGCTTGGATACCAAGAGGTCCTTGGTCTCCATGACGGCACCGCGGACCTCCTTCATGATATCCTTGTCCTGAAGAGCGTCGTAGACGGTTCGCTTTCTTCGGTTGTAACCATGGTAGGCAGCAGTAGCATGGCTAGTGTTGACGGTGAAGAGCTTGCGCTCAATGAAGGGCTGAAGGTCGGTAACCCACTGGATGCCCTCAATGGGAGGAATGCCAACATCCTCGAAAGGAGTCTTCTCAACGACCCACTCGAAAAACTTCTCGAGCGTCACATCGAGACCAGCATTGGCATCCTGAGCAGGCACAATTCTGTCAATAGCAGAGTTGGCGTAACGGGCTCGCTCGTTGTGGTCCTCGAGGCGGTTGGCGGGAGTGTTGTCCTTGATGAACCCAGCGAGGGTATCAGTAGCACCGATGGCATTCTCGCAGGCAATGACGTGCAGGGGAGATTCGTCGTTGGATCGGAGATCGATGCCCTGAGCAATGACAGGGGCGATAAACTTGAGAATATTGGGGCCAACAGAGCAGGTGACAACGTCGGCAGTGCGGATCTCCTCGACAAGGTCGTCGTGGTGGGTCTTGGAGTTGATAGCACGGTAGTTGGTGATCGTATTGCGAGTGGTACCCTCAGCGCCGACCTCAATGACATGGTACTCGGGAGTAGCATTGATAGTGTCGATGAGCTTGTCGACAACATCGGCGAAGATGACTTCGTATCCAGAGTTGTGGAGGAAGCAGGCGACAAAGCCGCGGCCTTCAGTGTTTGTTAGTTGATGCTCTTTGATGCGGGATCGAGGAGAGAATTGAAGCTGATGAGAGGGCAGGACATACCGATATTGCCGGCACCGAAATGGACAGCCTTAGGAGCCATAGTGAAAGGTAGAGGAGTTGAAGTAGATAGGTTGGAGTGAGTTCGTTGAGGGTGTTTGTAGTCGAAACTTATGTTAGGGTTGGATGTAGATGCCTTGACCAGGTATCAAGGAGAGAAGAGTTCAAGTTGTTGAATGGAGAAAGCAGATGCTTTGATAAGATGGAATGAAAACGGTGACTGTTCAAAAAGTTGTGACTGGAGGGGAATCTACGACTTTATATATTAGAGAAGGCACAAACGACATGAGCAAGAACGGAGTGTGGCCGAAGGGGCGTATGGCGAGAAGGAGTTATTACGCGCACTACTGCGTTTCGTACCGTACGGAGCACCTCCCCCATGGAAGCAACCTGAACCAAGCCAAGCAACGCAGTGAGCCTAAAGCGTCAACACCTCAGTGACGGCAGGTGCGGTACGACGCCGTCAGCCAGGAAGACTAAGGCGAGGCAGGAGGGGGTGGAGACAATGCCCCCGAAACCCGAAGGGGAAGGGAGCAATGAGGCATTCCATCATCGTGCCTGCCATCAGTGACGACAGACCTCACAAGGGTTGGCATCGCTGAGCCAGTCGTCACACACACTGGCGAGTGGGCCACAGACCTTGTGGTCCGTGCACGTTGAGTTCTCACCCACCCACACACAGGACGGCGGGAAGTGCGCCTACCGTCTTGTACTGTACGTACTTTTGGTAGTGCAACAAGGAAGTGGCCCAGGGACCCAACAGGCGGTTCAACCCAGCGTCATCTACGGTAGCGGTACTGTCCGGATCAGGGATAGCTCAGGGGGACCCGCCCTTAGCAATGAACTGGGGCCCGACATTTATCCAGGCAAACCAGGTTCCAGCTTTTCAGGCCTCCAGTCCCCCAATCTCCCAACCATTGAATGATGAGGACGAAAGGCGAAGCAACAGAGGGCGCTTGACAAAGTGGAGGCGGTGAGGGGCCAGGGAGGGGCATGCTCAGTGGATATTGTACTTGCAGAGAGGGGAAGGCATGGAGGGGAACCAGACAAGAACGCTGTCATCATCAGCGTAAATGGCCAGTGGCAAGGATGCAGTCAGACTCAAGGCGCCTGCAGCAGGTGCTCTTGGTCCTTCAGTTGACGCGCCCAGCGGACTTGACTTTGTTGGGAGAGCCCGGAGCGAACTCTACAGGGGATTCAGCAACTACGACCCACTGCAAAGCAAATGCAAACTCAGCCCGTCCGGAGAGAATGGCCAGCAACCAAGGAAACGCACTCAGAGTAGTATCGTGACAGCGTCATCGCACATTACTGCGGTGATGCTTTCTGTCGGCTTCGGGATTGGATGCTACCCTCCGATGCTGTACTCTGAGTCTTGCCAAGACCGAGCGCCTCTTCCCTTGTCTTGCGCCCGCTGAGCCGCCCAAGGATAGGTTCAACCTGGGGCAGGGCTCCCAATCCCTGTGCTCGTAGGGCCTCATATGCACTCCAGTGCAGTGCAGTGCAGTGCAGTGCGGTACATATCCGTGCATGCATTGCGGTGCAGTGTGCGTATGCGTTCGATAGCGAGACCCTGGATGTCCACCCCTGGGTCCCTTTGCCTCACGCCATGCAGTGAGAGACCTCGATTAGGACCGATGCATTTGCGATTCAAGCAATCGGAACGTACCAAGTAGACAGAAACGAGATGCGACGAGGTTGGTCTTGATCATTACGGATGTTATTGGTCCTGATCGAGTGTCAAGGTACCTATGATAAGATAGCTGAGACTGACGTAAAAGAAAGCAATAGGAAAACGGGCCAATGGATGGCTATCGACACTGCCAGTGCCTTGTTCAACTCGCAGAATTACAAAGCAATCTCGTCATGAGGGTCCGAGAGGCAAAGCAAGGGACGAAGCCATCGTGAGATGCATCATTACTCAGTCGCCGAGCCCAACAAGCCGTCACAAGCACGAATGGCACTCGTTTCCCTGATCAAAAACCCGACCCACAGCGTTCAAGTTGCTTCCGCCGCCGATCCACCGTTTTTGGGTGTGTGAGGGTCTCTGGAGACTCCTTGTCTCCATTCATCCACCGTCAGCCCGTACTGTACCGTATCATCCCAATTCCTGACCAACGATAGACGACGCCGAAGACACAACTCTCCCCATGATTGATGCACTTTCTCTTCGCTATCAACCAACAAGGACGCTAGTTTCGAGGGCTGTGACGTCGGTAGCACAGTCTTTTCTTAGCTTGGATCATCCTGATGGCGCCCGCTGGATAGCCCCTCACATCCCTTGTTCTCCTTAGTTTCAGCCCATTGACTGAATGATTGGGTAGTTTGGTGGTCTTGTTCACGATTCAGACTTTGCGTCTTCAATGACGTTTGCGGTCAAAGGAAGAATCGAAACGAGATTGCAATAGCCTCACTCGACATACGACCGTTTCTCATTGTCAGGGGATAACCATGAGCCATGGACATACGGATAGACCGCACAGGGCAACGTCTGGATGAACGGAACAACGAAGACATCTCCCCGATTGTCTCGCCTCGCCTCACCATCTCGTCTCCCTTTGTTTGGGACAGGGTCTTATCAGCCCAACATCCAGCCGCAATGTCGGAGGCGGATATGCGTAAACCCCATCCTAAACGCCTCAACCGCCTAAGAAAGCCAAGGGTCCTTGAAAACCTGGGCTCACGATAATGGCTCAAGTGGCGCAGGGGCCATGACGAACCACAAAGAGAGGTTGACAGGGGGCTTTTTTTTTTTCCTATCCGGGGCTGCGCGAGTCCAGGCCCGATGATCCAAGATACAGAGGCGAACCAATGGAACTAGGTACTCCCAACTTGCCAACGAAGCCCGAGCAAGGATCGTGAGGGTCAATTTCTGAAGGGCTCGACTGACCGATATGGAGACCAAACCGCAGCATCCACAGCACAGTGTACTCCGTGATGCAGGGAGAGTTGAAGCAGACATCAAAGCTCGTGAGTAAAACACGACATCAAGTTTGTACACGTCGAGACACCAGGCAATGCACGAGCAAGTTCCAGATCAGGCCCGATTGACTAATTGCACCCTACAGACTTGCAAAAATGCCCGTGGACGATAGGCATGTGTCAAGATACGGGGCATTTCGATTCTGCTACTGCAATGCAAGTGACGAGTGACGACGGGTTAGGATAACCTGGGGAATAACTAAGTGTGATTCAGGCATAGCAAAGTCACTTGTGCCATGCACATGTCCAAACATGACTCCTCGCTCGACGTGGTAAACTCGACTGCACGTGTGAGCGTGGCTGGGTGCTGATAGGACCATTGGCTTCTCGGGCTTCTGGCCGTGAGCACCAACTTCATGCAGGTAGGTAACTTACACGAGACTCATCATGTCGATGCTTGATATTTGCCAGATCGCTTTCCTTTCTCTACGATCGCGTTCCCTCGGTTGTATGAGAGTTATTGTGACCCTCCGAGGCATCATGAGTAAGAGGCAAAATCGTGCATTCATGACTACGATGCTCTATGTGCTACCTTGAGAATATGGTCATCCGCACATGCCTACATACTGTTAATACGAACGACGAATCTATCTACCTACACAACTATCCATGAATGCACTCTTTCTGCAATGTACGTCATTCTCTGCTTGCCTTTTTTTCCACCCCTTGCTCCTCTTCGAAACAGCCACATTCTCTTTACGAATACCATGTACTTGAATGTACATACGGGCCTTCTCACCACTTTCCATTCGGGCCTCCTCTATTCATGCGATGCCCAGAACCATGGCTCGACTCTCACCTCAGCCTTGACATTCAAAGTCTGACTCTTTTTTTTTTTCTTCACCCTGACAAGGACCGGCCTCGGTTCGATCCGTTTCCATCACCAACCGTTTGACTGTTTGGTTCCCACTCACCGTATCCCCCATGTCCTGATCTGATTCTTCATCCTTGCCCTGGGCCTCCTCTTTTTCTCTGTTACTCATCCAATCTCACCAGTTACCAAGAGATGCGGACGCAATCTACCGGTATTTCGTAGATGCCAGATGGCTGTTATTTTTTCCCCCTTACCTTGTTTCCGCGCTTCGTCTCCCGTAGAAGCACCGCGGCCCTGGCTCGGCGCTCTTTTCATCACCCGTTTTCGATGAGTCTTCCGTTTTTATGCCCATCGACAGACAAGTCTTGGCCTCACTGTTTAATTGCCGCAACATGAATCCCCCTTTTTTGGAAGAAATGTACAGCTCATTTCTTCAATAGCATGATCTTGATTCTTCATTTGCTCGTACTTGACGAAACAAAAAGACCTCACTATGAACAATAATCACACACCCCTCCTCCTGCCGGAAGTCAAACCCGACGATGCCGTCTCTCCCCGGCACAGCCTCCTTGCCTCCCTCGTCCCAACTTTGTTCCCGTCCGTTTACGGTAAGCGGGTTCCGTCCCACAGTTTTTGCACCGTTCCAGATGGTCAGAGATAACGCCAGCGGGGGGCATTGGTCTCGATTCTTGGAAAACGGACCCAAGGACCGTCTC
Source organism: Rugonectria rugulosa (assembly GCA_023509875.1). Taxonomy (NCBI): domain Eukaryota; kingdom Fungi; phylum Ascomycota; class Sordariomycetes; order Hypocreales; family Nectriaceae; genus Rugonectria; species Rugonectria rugulosa. The sequence goes on along the minus strand of JALNIO010000279.1, from coordinate 23,310 downwards.
GTGGCGTCGGAGAGCCATCGACCGGAATGTCCGGTGCCCACGGGACGGTGCCAAGGGCTCGTTTGGTTGGCTGTGTGAAGCTATCGTGCTTCTGTATTTCCGTACTTGCGTCGTCGCCTATCGCGCACCCTATGGCATACGACGTAGTTTGAAAGGGATGGATGGACGGGTTCGTCCCGAGGTGTGATGGCTCGTTCCTGTTGATCGATGAAGCAATGTGGCATGCTCTCCCTCCATCGGTCTGCAAGTAGTATGTAGAAGCACGCAGAGTGCTTGTTGCTACGGTGCGGAACCATATCCCCCTTCTTGTGCTGATCTTCGCTGCAAGTTAACCACCAATACACGACATTTCCTGCACCTGTTTACTCATTCCCGCACCATCTTGACCCGGCCTGTCCTCCGTCGTGGATCCGAGAAACAGAGACCAAAACGCCGAGGACGACGTCACTCACACCTTTCTTGTGCCATTTTCCTGCTGAATCGAGACGGGTGCATCACTTTTTCCTCGGGGAGCCGGTCTCAATTCTCCGTCCCGCATGTAGGCGCAGCTATTCATCGTGAACAACGACGTCGAGTATCACTGGCGGTGGAGTTCTTGAGTAAGTCTGCGGCACTTACACCGAGTTCGTTATTGCTGGCAAGCAAAGGGCGTTGACAACTTGATTCGCAATGTGTTGTCCTCGTTTACATATTCCTCGAGGCCCATTACCTCCTACAGTACAACGAAGAGTTTAACAAAAGAACCCCCGTTATCCCAGTCAACTCTCCTCGTACACCTCCCTTCCTTTCATGGTTGGTATCATCAATACAACGCAAACGCCTCCAACACTCACAAAGCATCCCATTCTCACTCAAACCACGAGACTCTTGCCAACCTACCCTCCCTCCCATTCACAGACTCTCTCTCAAACTTCACACCCTTCGTTTTCTAGTTCTCGGTTACGCTCCGAAGCCTCGCATCAGATAAAATTAACAAACCAACAGCATTTCCCCCAAACCGTCTCCGTTTCCCCGCGACCCCACCTCCCATTTCGTCTGGGGTAAAACCGTCAGTTGAACCCATTTCTCACATGTTTTTCTTTTGCTTGGGCAAAATACACACGACCATCCGTCTAGAACGCAGTCTGTGAAGCCACACATGCAAGTGAACATCTGACATATTCCGGGGTAAGCATTACACCTTTTTTCTCGCCAGCCTACACGTGGTCGTTCTGGGAGAGAACCCGTCATCTCGATGGGACGTCGAGGAGCAACCAGCAAGGCCATGCCTGACCTCCGGCCTACCGGACGAATCTGATACGGCCTCCTTAGGGCGCAACCACGAGTGATTTTTCCTGATGGCATCCTCTCTCTCCTCCTCGGCCCTTCTACTGTTGTAATCCGTGCCCAGTTCCTCCTGTTTCCCCCTTCGTCACAACGTTGCTTCGCCACATCATCCGCTTTTTTCCCCATATGCACCTAACACTCCCCCTCCCCCAAAACCCCAGACTCTTGCTCCGACTTCTCCCGGGGGGGCTTCACGAGGAGGGATTTCTTATCCCCCCTGGTCCAAAACGATCGAGCGATTCATTTTCTCGGAGCTTTCTGCATTCCCCCAGGTTTCCCCGGACCCCTCTCCCCAGTCGAAACATCACTCCTTCTGCTTCTGCTTCTGCTTCTCCTCTCGGCCTGTTCCCGTACATCGAACACGCAAAGAGGGGAAGTGACACATGTTTCTCATCCGATACTCGACCCAATTCAAGGTGAAGTCGATTTTATGCCCTGGGAAATCAGCTGGTATCATGATTGCCGACTCACCAACACATCGACAGTTGACGATATTATGTCATTTTCACTTGTCATCAGTACCTCTCAAAATAAAGCAAGATAGCCAGGCAGAAGACAAGAGTCAGGTATGTCCGTACGTCCAGATCGAATCATACTCAACGGTCAGGTCTTGAACCAGACAGATACCATCGGCAATCCAGAATCACTCACAAGCAAAGACAGCGCCGTACATTGGTAACTTGTTAATTCAAAGTCTTGATTTATTCCAAAGAGCTTTTTCTCGTCTCAACACATTAATATCATTTCAACACAGTAGTCCAGCACCTGTCACCCGTTTCTCAAATCTTGCCGTACTTCTTGAAGGCTCCAATCAAGCCGCCGGTGGAGGCATCGTGGCCCTCGCCGTTGCCCTCCTCGTCGAGCTCCTTGAGAATCTTCTTAGCCAGGACCTTGCCCAGCTCGACACCCCACTGGTCGAAGCTGTTGACATCCCAGATAGCACCTTCGGTAAAGGTCAGGTGCTCATAGTAGACAATCAGAGCACCCAACTCGGCAGGGCCAATGGAACCTCCAACCAGGATTGACGTCGTAGGGCGGTTGCCCAAGAATCGCTTATGGGGGACAAGCTCCTCAGGGGCACCCTCGGCGCGCACTTGCTCATCAGTCTTGCCAACCATCAGGGCTTCTGCTTGTGCGAAGTAGTTAGAAGCAAGCATCTTCTGGTGGAGGTTGTCAGTAATTGGGTTGTGCGATTTAGCGGCAAGGATGAAGTCCGTGGGGATCAGCTTCGTGCCCTGGTGAACGAGCTGGAAGAAGGAGTGCTGAGCATTGGTGCAAGGCTCGCCGAAGAGGATGGGGCCTAACAATCACATGTCAACACGATATTCTTGTCAATTCATTTGCGGGTATGTTTTTTCAACATACCGGTGGTATACTTGGCCGAAGAGCCATCCGAGGTGATGGTCTTGCCATTGGACTCCATAGAAAGCTGCTGGAGGTAGGCGGGGAATCGGTGAAGGTATTGATCAAAGCTGGGGTTCGTTTAGTAAATGTTTGTTCTATCAACTAGATCTTTACTTACGGAGCGACGAGGTGAGTCTGGGCCTGGAAGAAGTCAGAGTACCAGACGCTCAAAAGACCACCGAGAATGGGAATATTCTCCTTGATGGGCGTCTCGCGGAAGTGCTTGTCCATGGCGTGAGCACCGCTGAGAAACTTGTGGAAATTGTCATAGCCGATATAAAGGGCAACACTGAGACCAATGGCACTCCAGACAGAGTAGCGACCACCGACCCAGCTCTCAAAGCCAAACATGTTCTTGCTGTCGATTCCAAACTTGGTGACCTCAGACTCATTGGTAGAAAGAGCAACAAAGTGCTTCGCAATCTCGCCCTTACCCCCGGTCTTCTCGAGGAACCAAGACTTGGCAGTGTTGGCATTGGTGGTGGTCTCGGCAGTGGTAAAGGTCTTGGAGGCAATGAGGAAGAGGGTAGTCTCGGGGTCAGAGTTCTTTAGGGCCTCGGCGATGTGAGTTCCATCAATGTTAGAAACAAAGTGAAGCGTAATGTCATCGGCACCATAGTACTTGAGGGCCTCGGTGACCATGACAGGGCCGCTGTTGTCATGAGTTAGCGGGGATCATCATGGAAGCGGGAGCTCCTTGGTGGGGGGCATTGCATCCAAACAGTGCGCTCTTGGATAAACTTACAGATCGGAACCACCAATGCCGACATTGACAATGTTGGTGAGCTTCTTTCCAGTGAAACCCTTCCACTCTCCAGAACGGACCTGCTCGGAGAACTCCTTGATGTGTTCCAGCACCTCGTTAACACCGCCAGGGGTGTTCATGACGTCAACGCCGTCGACCTTCATGTCCCAACCGCCTACATTACGCAAGGCAGTGTGGTACACAGCACGGTTCTCGGTGAAGTTGATCTTCTCGCCAGCGAACATGGCATCGCGCTTCTTCTCGACGCCGGCTTGCTCGGCAAGTTTGGCGAGGATGTCGAGGGTCTCATCGGTCAGGAAGTTTTTGGAGAAGTCGAAGAGGATGTCGGAGCTAACGCCGGAAGCTTCAAATGTTCGAGTGAATCGCTCGAATCGCTGGGGGTCCGAAGCGAAGGCCTCCTTGAGGAGAAAGGTCTTGCCGACGGTTTCACGGTGAGCCTGGAGCTCTGCCCAGGCGGGGAGGGTGTTGGCGGGGGCCATTTTTGGTTGGTAGTCTCAAGGAGGGGTAGCTAGCTGCGAGGTGGGATGATCTGATGAGGTCAGAGCTATGCAACAAGGAAGAGGAGAAACTGCAGGAGAGGATGGATCTGAACGGAGGTGAATAAGGGGAATGGAGGAGAAGAGGTTGAAATTGGGGAGATAAAAAAGCAAATGAGGTGACCAGAGGTGTGATCGCAAGTAGGGAGGAGCTCTGGCAGGTGCACCCGGTCGGTCCTTCTCGAGGTAGGAACTGCACTTCAACCAAATGCACCCAAGAACCCCACTCCATGTCGGCGGTGGCGCGGAAGGAGGGGATTCAGTAGGGACGACGAGGGGGGGAAGGAGCATCGTGCGGCGTCGGCGCAGGCGGAACCTGGGCCAAAGCCTGAGAAACGTGGGCCGTCATGATGCCACTGGGAGAGATCTCACATGATATCGGACGTACCTGGGTAAGGGGGTTTTTTGAGGAAGAGATTGTACGGTTGCGCAGTTGCTGGGATGGAGAATCGAGATTGGGACGAGGGGGAGGTGAGAAGATGGGAATATGCAGATGAGACAAGGGGAGGGGACTGGAAAATATGCCCGCCTCAAACGTCAGGGCTACCTATTATTACTACCTCACGTACTTTACCTTTATGTCTGGTACCGTGATAAGTAAGGTCAGTATCGATGAGCTGAGACAATTTGAAAACGTGTTGGGGGTGTGGATAAAGCCTCACCTTGCAACGTCTCGACAGCTCTTACAGCAAAAGCTTGCCAACGGGTAGGATACTTACGTACCAAGCTTGACGATTCCAAATCCAGCCCACGATACCCCGCCGAACCCAGCGAAGCTCACTCGCAAATCCAGCAGCCAGAATAGCCCCTCCAATCAATGACAGTTGAGCACCTGAAGAGCCTCTCCGATCCATCATACTGTACATGTGCATGGTACCCACTCACGTCACTCTTTGGCTAGGATATCTCTCATTCATTCATCAGCAATCAGGTTGAATTCATCATCATGACCAATATCTGTCAATTGGCAGATTTCTACTCAACAGCATCCCACAAGAAATTGTGAGCATGTCACGCATATAGGCCTAACGATACCTAACCCCAACAGCCTCACCCGAGCTGATATGACCATGTCCATATCCAAGTACGTGGTTCGTCTGCTGTCACAGCACCAAAACCCCATCTTCATCCACCCCCAAATCCCAGTTTCCACTAAAATAACTGATCAACTCCTTGTAAACATCGCAGAGCTATTCCATCCCGCTCTAGCCCCCGGCCTCGACGCCGACTGCACCACCCAGTTTCGCTGCTAGTGCTGCAGTACACCGCGGTGACCATCGCGACGTCTCCGTGGACTCGGCACCCTCGGGCATATCGCCGAACCGGCGGCTTCTAGTCCACTTTCTTGGTTTACGAGTCTGTGGTTTGTGACATGATCAGCATTAGAAATTTCCGTTGCTAAAACGACTGATTTACTAAACAAATGAATAATTATTTACAAAGTCCCGTAACTACACCAGGTAGTTGAACTAAGATGTGAAATCGCCAAGGTCTCTGTCTCAAATCAGACCTTGGCTTAAAAGAAGACAATATCCCAACGGCCTGGGTTACAGACAGTTCAAAACCCGTCTAGCTATCATCTAATTCCCGCAACAATATCCAGGAGCCTTGGGCAACTCGTTGATAACAGCCCATGGTGGCTCACAAGATTTCGCACGAGACACTTGAGTGTTGACTTGGTAATTTCTCCCTATTATGACCGGTTAGCCCCGAACAAAGCCTTGAGATCACGAGCTTGAATCATACCATCCAGACATCGACATACATCGATACAGCAATCGGTCCTACAGAGATTGTGGATTAGAATTTGTTGCAACTTCATATAGGTAGTTGACTGGTCTTACGTGCGGAAGCAACCGCTTGAACCGGGTGCAGGAGGGTCGTCGATCGGGACAACTTTGACGGCTTCCTCTATGGCCATTGCCAGACCAAGACCGCAAAGCGAGAGGACGGAGAAGAGAAGATCGGTTTTCATTTTAGTAAAGGGTGATTTGTTTTAAAAGAACCTCATGTTCGAAGATTGTTATCCATCTTGCCCGAGTATGCCCACCCGGCTTTTATAGACATCATGAATAACTTCGAGGAAATACATCAGCTCTCCCAGACTGACCTCGTGACCGAGACATTGGCAGATATATGTGTGTTTACTTTCAGATCAAAGGCTTCTTTGTTCGCTATGGCTCTCATCTGATCGTCGTTGACACCAAAGCCCCTGGGGCATTCCATGCACAAGACGATGGCACCAGCGATCTTCGTGTACTGTACTTTAGGGCTAATTTTAGTTGTAAGAGCCCGTCTCAAAGACCCTTTCTTCGTTGGATGCTTCAAGCATACCCAATGTTGCTGTGGTCTTTGATGAAGCCACACAAGCACAAAGAACTGATACGTTCTTGATACTGATTCATGAGAGTAATTGGTTGAATGAAGATATAAATAAACATGCAAACCCCATAATGAATTTATGTGCCCAACTTCTTTCAACAACCAAAGCTTTCATTTCGCTGCTTTCGGTCTCAAGGCTCTTGAATACAAGTGTTGAGCCCACCACATCTCACATACAACGGGTCTGATCGGTTAACAAGATAGGTATTGACGAGTCTCGTTCTTCCGACTCGAGCCTGCTCGCCGTCTACAGCTCCCTCGAGGCGGGAGCCCATGTTACACATTTCTGAACATCGTCTTGTGACACGCCTTCAGATTTCCTGGTTTCTCAGTCCCAACACCGTTCGAAGTCTTGTTCTACCGTCTATCGGTTGTCCTGGATGCTGCCTACAAATGATGGGTCCTTCACACTGCCACCGGCGTCTCCCAAGCCTGCGATCGGTCTGTTGTAACTGAATCCCTGGAATTGATTCTGCATGGTCTGAGACAGCACGGGGCCATCGACATATGAGTCTTTGGGAGCCTCTGAGGTGAACTCGGGATCGAAGTTCGCGGTATCAAGGGCGTCGGCCTAAACAGTCAGAGGTTAGCCAGTAGAATCATTACATGCAGCTTATCAAACGTACCACATTGGGCTTGAAAGTAGGTTCGTATTTTCGCTGAAGCAGCTTTCGCCAGTCAATGGCATGGAAGAATGGGTGCGCCTTGATTTCGGCCGAGCCATTAGCTCCCAGCCGCTCTTCAGGGTTTCGGTTCAACAGCTTGGTCAAGAGGTCCTTGGCAGCCGGGGGCACAACGTCTGAAAAGTGCAGGGGGTCCGACAGGATCTTGCGATACATTTCGTTCGTGTTCTCGTCGTAGAAGGGCGGGAGACCAGTCAACATTTCGTATAATAGAACTCCCAGCGTCCACCAGTCGACAGCCTTGTTGTAGCCCTGGCCCATGAGCAATTCGGGAGCCAGATACTCGGGAGTTCCGCAGAAGGTGTTAGTTCTGTCCTCGTCCTTCATATCCAGCTTGCAGAGACCGAAATCGCATAGAGCAATGTGGCCTTGGTAATCGAGCAAAATGTTCTCGGGCTTGAGATCTCGGTAAATGACGTTGAAACCGTGCAAGCACTCGAGGGCGCACAGCAGCTCCGCAGTGTAGAACCGGGATCGGTTGACGTCAAAGCGATGCTCCTTCTGAAGGTGGTGGAAAAGCTCGCCTCCGTTGACAAAGGCCAAGACAAAATAGAGCTTCTCTGGTGATTGGAAACTGAACTTGAGAGGAACGATGAAGGGATTGTTGATCTGTGCCAGCACAGAGCGTTCGGCGAGTGTGTGGGCAACTTCGGATCGAGAAATGATGTGTGCCTTGCGGATTGTCTTGAGGGCGTAGATACGATTCGTGTCCTTCTTGCGCACCTGCATCACCTTGCCGAAGCTGCCTTTGCCCACGACCTTGAGCAGCTCGAAATCTTCAATCTTGAGCTTGCCAGCGCGCGTTTCCACGTACTCGACACCAACCTTGATCTTTCCAGTGCCGTACTGCACCTCGGCCCACTGAGCGCCGCTGTGGCCTTCTCCCTGGTGACGAGCTGCATGTTCGGCTGCTGCCTTTTCGCGGTCCTTCTTGCTCGCCTTGGGGTCCTCGACAAAAGGTTGCCTCTCCTCGAATCGAGGGTTGATTCGTGCGACACCAAGGAAAATGTCTTGGCTGCGTCCTGATCCAGGGGGGGCATTGGGGTTACGCATGTAAAGATGAATGACGAGTTCTGTTACTCTTGAAACATCAAACTTGTACTGGGTGTTGCCACCAGCCCACAGGGGGTTCTCTGGGTTACCATCGACTGAGTTGACAAAGACTTGGACTTTGTCGAAATCGAGAAGAGCGTAGGGCATATACTTGCCAGAGATTCGGCCGTGGTTGGTGGGCAGAGTGCCGAAGCCGCCTGCGGACGAATGCGGTCGGGCACCGTTGATGAATGAGCCGGTTACGCCGCGCTGTGACGAGGATGGGCGCACAGAGCCTGCCATGTTAAGAGCATTGCTCGAGGAGAGTGATCCTTGGTGGGACGACGTAAATGCCCCTCGGTGCTGTTCTGGGAGGGAGAATCCTTGGCCTTCGTGGAGTGTGACTACGAGGATACCAGGCTTGGGAGGTTTGACGACTGGCGCCTGTGTCATGGCTTCGGAGGCAGCTTCTCGAGGTCAGCCCAGGAAACCAAAGATTGTGAGCGGTCCATTATTAAAACTCACCGATAGCACTCTCCGTGGTAGGAGTTACGGCGCCAGCGCTCGATTGACCTGGGTCATTCTTATCTGTGATTGTAGAGGTAGAAGGAGATCGGGAAAAGGGGCTCAAAGGACCCAAATGGGTTTCCTTTAACTCTGATTATTCCAGTCAGCATGGCCAAGATCGGGAGAAGGGGAAGAGCCCTCCAGAGGGCGTCCAATAAGGCGGTAGACGCACTCTTGGTGAGCTTCCACGACATGGTTATGAATGGACCCGCGAGGTATTTGCGAGGGGCTCAAAGGTATTGTAGTCGGGAGTCCAGGCCAACGACCAAGTCGAGGACCAGGTTCCAAGGCGAAGTTTGATGTAGAATAACGAGCTCGAGAGTTGTACGGAGTATGCGGCAACCGGAGTAATCTGGAGGCGAGCGAGAGCGAGATGAGAGACAGCCGATGGCGTGGAGGATAAAACGCAGCCCGTTAGGCTCAACCGAGTCGAGTGGATGATTGGTAACCCCGCAGACACGGCTGGAGACAGGCTTTGGAGGCGCGTGGTCGGGACACGCGAAGAATAAACAGGAGCGAATTCGCAGGTGGAAGAAGACAAGAAGGGTCGAGGAAAAGGGGGGACGATGATATAACGAATCGATGCTAAATTCGAGAGGGCTCGAGTACTTGGAGGTTTCGAAGGCCAGGCGGAAAGGGAGCGGAGAAAGGAAGCAGGATGGTTGATCGCTTAGGAATGGATGGATGGATGGAGGGATCGTCCGCCTCCCAGGTACAGCGCCCGCCAGGTGAACAAGTGAGAGCAGCGGGAGAGCCCAGTCAGTGACGGTCCTACAGTGCCACAAAGGCCTGGAGAGGAAAGGGATGATGAAATTCAGGGCCCGGACCCATCAGATTGCGGCTTAGATTCAGGTGGTCTTGGGTCGGGGGGCAGTGACCAGTAGCGGCTTCAAAGACAGTCGCCAGCTGTAACCTAGCACACAGCGCTGCAAAGGAGAGAGCTTGGGCGAGTCCGGGTACCCCCTAGTGGGTGTGGTCTGGGGCGCTGTGGGCCTGGCAACCCCGGAGTTAGTGGTTAGTGAGGGGGGGAAAACTTGGGAGAGAGGAAGGGGGGATCAGGGGCCAGTCAGACCTTCGCACTGTAAGAGGCTGGAATGTCAGAGGAACCGAGCGCTGTAGAACACCAAGGCAGCACAGTGTCTCCCGGTGGACCCAGCGTGAGACGTCACTGTGTGGTCGAGCTCGAACGCCAACGAGCCTTGTCCAATGCAAAGGGTTAACGAGCAGATGAGACGGGAGAATCAAATTACAGATTGATGATAAAGGCTTAGTCGGGCGTTTGATTGATTTGCACCAGCCTTTCGCTGCCCAACTCAGGGGTTTATTGTTGACAATCCATTTGGCGTTTGGAGGGACAAAGTACGAATACGCGGTAGGGGATCAATTACCCACGTTGACACGGAGTCGAGTAATGACTGTAGCAGGTTTGTGCTTGGTAAAACATGGCCCTTTGTCCTTTGGTGTCATGACGGAGTACCCATATCCATCATGACCTGGGTATGATTATGTATGCAGGGCATACAGATACCGAGGACGTACGCACTTCCGAGCTTGAGGAACCGCTTCATGCATCAACAAGCTTATTTGATACGAGAGGCCCTGACAATGTGGGGGAATCGACGAGACAAATTGCTTTTGAGCGTCGTCAATTTCGAGGCACAATCGCAATGAGTGGCTTAGATTGACCACGAAGCGCCATCTCGCATACGCAATGCTTGGTGAGATGGATGGGCTCCCTGATTCAATTCGTGTCTATTTTTGTGGCAAAGGGGCAAGAATCCTCTTCCGATAGTGTGCATGTGCTCGTATTTGACAATCTAGGCGCTCAGCTTGCATGAGTTGGTTGGGTTAATGCTGTCACGTTCGTATTGTGTGCCAGGTACGGGGGACTAACACCTCCAATATCTTGGAGTTTGCACGACTGATCAACTCTCAAGAGACGTAACCAAAATCGCATGTGGTCGCCGCCACAAACTTGGAAGTAACTACATACATACCTGGAGATTCAACATGATTTTATGATCATGATTTAACTTGTTCCAACCCCTGATGACTGATTTACCCTAGAGCTTGACTTGGATTTCCCCTTTTTGGTGTTTTTGACGCCCTAGGTGGTCTCAGCCACAGTAGCCACTCACCACTAACTGTAGCCACGTTTGCCCTTTGAGCGAGGTGGCTTTTTCAATAGCCTGACACATCAGGCCAAAAACTTGCAGGCCAACCTGGCAATTGAGCTGGAGCAGGACACATTTTTGTGAAGCTCGAAATTCATGTGTAAGAGGCTCTCAGCGGTTTCCAAACTTGGAGCTTCAGTGCTGGCGTAGGATATCAGATTCAGTTATTTTTTGTCTCTTTGATCAAGCTCGAATTCCATCTTTTCGACTTATTGCGACGTCTCCCTAACGCTTCGAGGTGGCTGTCTCCAGGGACTCCCGCCGCTGACCCCACTACGTACCTCCTTGAACATCACCGCCCTTGGCCTGGACAGCTTGCCTCTTCACCTCCGCGACACCGCGACCACAACCGCCACGATGAAGTTAGACGTCAAGGTCAGTCTATTCAGTCTGCGTCGAAATGATGCGACCATGCAGAGCTTGTGTAGCACATATTTTTCGGCCCTTATTTCGCCACTCCTCACAACACTTGGCATCACTTCCAATTCTACCCCATGCGTAGCGATCCCTAAGCTGACCCGATCTTGCGACAACAGAGACAGCTCTACGCTCGCAGTGAGCGAGTCAAGGGCATTGACTTCCACCCTCACGAGCCATGGATCCTGACTACTCTCTACAGCGGTATGCACTGCATCGTCGTCACCGCATTGCGAGTGCGCCTGGTTACTGACCAGTCTCACAGGCCACGTCTACATCTGGTCCTACGAGACGCAGCAAATCGTGAAAACCTTTGAACTCACCGATGTCCCCGTCCGCGCCGGTCGATTCATTGCGAGAAAGAACTGGATTGTCTGCGGTTCCGATGACTTCCAGCTTCGTGTCTACAACTACAACACTTCCGAGAAGATCACTTCCTTCGAAGCCCACCCCGATTACATTCGAGCCATCGCCGTCCACCCAACTCAGCCCTTTGTGCTGACTGCCTCCGATGACATGACCATTAAGCTCTGGGATTGGGACAAGGGCTGGAAATGCGTGCAGGTTTTTGAGGGCCACGGTCACTATGTCATGGGTCTGGCCATCAACCCCAAGGACACCAACACCTTTGCTTCTGCCTGTCTTGATCGCACCGTCAAGATCTGGAGCCTGGGCTCCTCCACCCCCAACTTCACTCTCGAAGCCCACGAGACTAAGGGTGTCAACCATGTCGACTACTATCCTCACTCTGACAAGCCCTACCTCCTCACCACCTCAGACGACCGAACTGTCAAGATTTGGGATTACACCACCAAGTCTTTAATTGCTACCCTCGAGGGTCACACAAACAACGTCTCGTTTGCTTGCTACCATCCCGAGTTGCCCGTCATCATCTCCGGTTCCGAGGACGGTACTATCCGAGTTTGGCACGCCAACACGTACCGATTTGAGCAGTCGCTCAACTACAGCCTGGAGCGAGCTTGGTGCGTTTCATATCAGAAGGGAAAGCAGGGCATTGCCGTCGGTTTCGATGATGGTGCGGTTGTCGTCAAGCTTGGCCGAGAGGAGCCTGCTGTGTCCATGGATGCCTCTGGAAAACTGATCTGGGCCAGACACAATGAGGTTGTTTCGGCCATTATCAAGGGTGGAGGTATGTGTGACTACAGGGCAGCATGGCTCATCAATTAACATGAAGTAGATGCTTCGATCAAGGATAACGAACCGATCAGTCTCCCTACCAAGGATCTTGGTACCTGCGAAGTGTACCCTCAGACTCTGATCCACTCCCCGAACGGTCGTTTCGTCGCTGTGTGCGGTGATGGCGAATATATTATCTACACTGCTTTGGCCTGGCGGAACAAGGCCTTTGGCTCAGCACTTGACTTTGTGTGGGCGTCCAAGGACAACAGCAACGATTTCGCTATCCGGGAATCGCCTATGAGCGTTAAGCTGTACAAGAACTTTGTCGAGAAGAGTGGTGGCTTGGACGTAGGTTTCCAGGCTGAGAAGCTTCATGGTGGCGTTCTTCTTGGTGTTACGGGACAGGGCGGTGTCTCATTCTTCGACTGGGCTACTGGCGGTTTGGTGCGAAGAATTGAGGTCGAGCCTAAGCAGGTTAGTATTTTCCCAGAGCTTGTGGACATGCGCTGACAAGACTTAGGTGTACTGGTCAGAAAGCGGCGAGCTTGTGGCTATTGCTTGCGACGATACCTTCTATGTTTTGCGGTTCTCCCGAGAGAGCTATGTTGAGGCCGTGCAAGCTGGCCAGGTCGATGAGGATGGCGTGGAAGCCGCCTTTGAAGTCATCACTGATATCAGCGAGAAGTGAGCGACTCCTTGTGCATTTTCGAAGCGAAACTAACAGTGATTAGTGTGCGAACTGGCGAGTGGGTGGGCGACTGCTTCATCTACACCAATGGCACGAACCGGTTGAACTACCTCGTGGGTGATCAGACCTACACCGTCTCTCACTTCGACAAGCCCATGTACATCTTGGGTTACATCCAACGAGACTCTCGAATCTACCTCGCGGACAAGGACGTCAATGTCACCTCGTTTGCCCTGTCACTACCTGTTCTGGAGTACCAGACGCTTGTGCTCCGAGAGGACATGGAGACGGCCGCTGAGCTGCTTCCTACGATTCCTCAAGACCAACTTAACAAGATTGCCCGTTTCTTGGAAGGCCAAGGTCACAAGGAGCTGGCTCTGGAGGTAGCCACAGACCCTGAGCACAAGTTCGATCTCGCACTTGCCCTGAACCAGTTGGATATTGCGTTGGAGCTTGCTCGGGAAGCCGATGCTGATCACAAGTGGAAAACCGTCGGCGATGCTGCCCTGGCTGCTTGGGAAGTAACTCTTGCTGCTGAGTGCTTCACTCATGCCAAGGATCTGGGATCTCTACTCCTCCTGCATTCTTCCACTGGCGACCGCGAAGGTCTTGCTGCACTGGCTACACAAGCCCAGGAGGCTGGTGCTCACAACGTCGCTTTCTCATGCCGCTGGCTGCTCGGCGATGTTGAAGGCTGCACAAAGATTCTCTCTCAAACCGGCCGACATGCTGAGGCCGTTCTCTTTTCCCAGACGTACAAGCCCAGCTTGACGGTACCGGCTGTAACGGAGTGGAAGGAGAATCTGGAAAAGAACAAGAGGGGTCGTGTAGCTAAATTGATTGGTGTGCCAACTGAGGACGAGGATCTCTTCCCCGAGTGGGATCAGTGGCTACAGCTGGAAAACCAGGGCGGCGCCGTCCAGGAGGTGAATGGCGAAGCAGAGGCTGAGGAGGAAGAAGACGAGGAGGAGAGCGAGGAGGATGAGGAGTAAAGCTGTTCTTTGTAGCTGGGTGTTGCAGTTTTGTTCGGCATGCTTAGATAGGGACGGGATTCGGATGTAGAAAAGGATTGGCTTCGTTTTCCGCTTGGGGGGCTGCCATGGGAACATCAACGAGTATAATGAGAGATAAGAGCAAGATCTATCCTTTACGATCTATTGACGTGCGTATTTCATTTGATGATCCTATCTACTCTTTGGTTTGACGTTCCCATATTGCCTTTACGTTATAACAACGACTCCTACATATCCTACTGCATTACCTATGAACACCGACTATCGAGACTTGATCAAATAGCTGAAGAAGCCAATGAGTCGCCACCTGAATTGACAAAGTCAGACCCCAGCAGAAAGCTCAAGTGCCAAGTGTCACTGTCGAGAGACAAGCATTTTCCTCAACCACCCCGCATCGCCAAGACCAATCTCAGGTGCTCAGGGTGCCACGAGTCCAGTTATGTACCTCGTAAGCCCTGCAGACGCAGACCGCCCATACTCTGATGCCCAGCTTGATTGGCCGCTCTTTCAGCGCTGACTGGTGGGAGGCCGCAGGCGGTTTGGCGAGGGTCAGGAGGACGGCTTTTTTGCTGCGCGGTATTTAGGCAAGTCGACTGACCGAGCTGAATGGGCTCTGTATCCTCTCTTTTCACACTTGTCGTGCGAGTGACGTGAAAGTAGTACGCGATTCGAAGATTGGTAGCAAAACACATTGTCCAAGTTGGATCACAATGACTGCTCTAGAAGAACCGAAGAAACACGCTCCCATGGAAATGGCGACGCCTGTGCAGAGTGGCCGAGAGCAGCCTCGCATCGTTGTCAACCAAAAGCCCGTAAGTATATCTTTCACCCGCGATGACTGTTTGTATTTTCGTTTCACTTGACCGGTGGGAGTGTTGGTCGCCAGTATTGCTCTTGGTAACAAGCCGAGCCATATACCCTAGAAGAGCGGACCAAATCTCTACTTTATCCCCTTACTTGTCTTTGGACTACAATCGATCGAAATAGAGGCTGACCATGTTTGCGAAAAGGTTGCTGAGCCTCGCCCCGAAGCCGAGCCCCAGGTGTCGATGCGTGGCGGTGGATTCAGCATTGGATGCGATTGTTGCGATGGATCGTGCCATTTTCACAAACGATGCTGTTAGATGATTTGAAGCATGTTAGACGACGTGAAGGAGATGTGAGAATCCCCTGGAGTAATTTCTTTGGTGATGTCTGGGACTGGGATCAAGGTGATAGAGACGACATTGGGACGAGCCTTTGCAGTATTAAACACTATTTCTGTACGCAGACTTTGGTACATGTGGGTGTCAACCTTGGCCCTACGCCCAATATCCTTTTAATGGTGCCGTTACCCCTGTGTACTAATTCTCAGCTCTTGTGGAAATGAAGCAAGACGTCAAGAATTCGACGGATCTAGAGCCCAGCCTCGCAGCCACACGGCGCTTCTGGGGTTAAGCATGTCTGAGACATTGTTGCTAGAGTATTGGCAGCTGAGTTGAAGCAACCAAGCTGCTTCTTTGGTTCCTAGCACTTTGGCTTTGACAGGAGGGACAAGAGAAAACTGCTACAGCAGTCTATGCATATGAAGGCCACTGGCGACGCTGATCTCGTGTGGTGGAATCAGATTGTCCATGTTGGGCCGTCTTACAGATGAGTACAGCAATAATCCGTGCGATTGTTGATTATATGGATATTAATTAAATATCGTGATATGTGACCGAGAATTACCGGCATAATCTTCTCCCGCAGCTGACCTGAGTGAAAACGAACAGTCTCTGTGCTTCACCAGAAGATTGGCCATGGTTTGCAAGTTGAGCCTCGCACTACTCAGTATTGGTAAGAGAGTGGTAGTTTAAGACCCTACATATTGAGGTGAGATTGCATGAGCATAGCTGCATCTTCGTATAAATCGGGACACTACGCAGATTCTAAGACGGGGTTTTAACGAGAACAATTTGGGGGCAATCGAAATCTCTTCTTTTAAGACTATTTACAAAATGCTGTCATGCGTTTCCAATACCCATAGTTAAGTCATCGTATTAAACAAGTTCGTCTGACCCGAGCAGCGACGCGAGAAGTAAACATGAACAAAGCCAACAGCTGTAGCTCCCCTTTTAGAAAAGGAAGGCGATGAGACCAGAGATAGCCCACGCGGCAGAAGCCATACCATTGTCGCGGGAAGCAGCGTTGCTCTTGGAGGAGGAGTCACTGGACTTGGTCGAGTCGGCGCTGTCGGAGCCCGAGGTGGCAGTGGCAGTGGCATGGCTGGAGCCCTTCTTGGTGCTGCAGGTGGGCACGATGGTGGCATAGTTGGAGAGGGAGGGGCACTCGGAGAGGGCAGAGTCGATCTCCTTGGAGTGGTCGCTGTACCAGGACATGATCTCGGAGCTGTACGACTTGTACTCCTTGCTCAGGGACGCCGGGGTGGTGAAGTGGCAGGGGTCGGTCTGCGGGTTGTCGATGGCATCGGAGAGGATGTCGGCGGGAGGGGTGGGCACGTCGCTGTAGGCGGAGAGGATGGCCTGCTCGCACTTGTCGTAGATGCTGGTGGCCGTGGCCGTGGCCGTGGCGCGGGCTTCGAGGTCACGGCGCATCTGGGGGTGAACCATGAAGTTGTCGGCCGAGACGACGGCGGCGAGGAGGGTGGTGGTGAGGAGGAGCTTGGATTGCATCTTGAAAGGATGTGGAATGTGATGTACGTAAGTGTGAGGTGTAGAGATAGAGGCACCTGATCTCGAAGTGGATGAGGAGATTAAATGAGTAGTTATGGATGGAATGTCTCTGAGATAGGCTCTCTTTGACGTCGGGGGATGAGATGTCCTCTTTATACAAAGGCGCAAGTTAGCACCTGAAAACAGTCCTTCTTCCTCATTGAACGTTCAGCTTCTCCGGAATGTAAGAGCGCTTGAATGTCCAACCGGCAACGGGCCAGGCTTAAACTCTCCAAGGAAAGCGCTTACCCAGGCTCGGAACAACTTTCAGATGAACGGCGCCCCTGCGCTAGGCAGATTTTCCCTTGCGGTGCCTTCTCACGTCCTGCCATGGGCAAAGACTTGCTTTGACTGTGCTCGTAAATGAGGTTCCAGCGCGATGGTGAAGCCAGCCAGTGCCAGGTCCACCGTTATCCGCAAGGGGGAGGTGGCCGGCTGGTTTCTGCCGAGAGGTCCCTTTGTCCTGGAGCAGCCAGTGAGAATGCGAGGCTTTGCCATGGAGCCTAACCGTGGCGTTTGGGCCAGACCAGTCTTGGGCAAGGGCGGAAACGTGATGATTGGAATCGGCGACCTGGAAGGGGGGAGAGTGAGGTTGGCGGCCAGCCTTATGGCTGGGGGACTGGGACCCGGGATGTCATTGCAATCAAACTACTGCTGGTGGTAGTTTGGCGGATAGGGGAGATGTTGGCGTTTTTGGGATGTCTGTACGAAACACCAATGCTGCATTTGAGTTGGGATGGATGTTCTCTCGCTGCATTGATCTTCGAAGAGTGCTGTCTCACATGAATGAGACATCACCGCTCCAACAGTATTGGCACGCGCCAGTGAGACACGTCTGAGCATCCACGCTGGGAGGGAGCTGAACAGCTAGCGCTCGGAACGATGCGAGACTCAGCTCTGCAGACTATGAATAGCCTCACAGTCTTTCTCAAAATCCTGAAAAATACACACGTGATGCTGGGTAGTGGCATTTGTTTCTCGTCTCACGGTTGGCAGGCGATCAGACACCCCCAGCAAACTTGGCATGGACGCTAACGGTAGTCAAGAGCCGAAAGCCTGGAGACGGCGTGCTTCAGCCCTGGAACTAGGCGCAGGTTTGGCAGCGTGGCAGGATGGGCTGAGGTCCAATGGAACGGAACGGACAGCCCTTGGACATGGCAGAAGTCATAAGCACCCAAATGAATCTGCTTGGGCTCAATTAGCTCAAGGATGGTGGCTGTGAGGCACTAAGCAAGATGGGCTCGAACAGCTGAGGGACATCTGTCACTTGACGGCGCTGGATTTATTATTATGGAGGATAGTTTGCTTCGTTTCTTTGACGACGGTGGTGACTAGTGGGGAGCTGAAAAGAAGAGTCGCCGGTGAGGTGGTGAAGGGTAGCCAGCTCTTTGTTCGTTGACGGTGGTTTTGTACGATGAATTGGCAAACATTGGGACAATGAGATGCTCCAAGATCTCAAGAAGTAACTAAGCAGTGGAGGTAGGCAATGGGTAGCTTTGGGATCAATACGAAAATTAATGCCAAGGCGCCTTGATCGACAGCAGAACTTCATCTTGCCCCTGAGAATCGACCCGACGATCCCTGCATGCTGACAGTTCTGACGGGACAAGACACCACCGTTCTGGCCGGATTGGACCGTGAGAGGTAGTAAGACGTGTAGATCAACGCCTGTTCCACAAAGAACCCAGTGCTACGTCAAGAATGAGCGTCTGTAAGCCCGGCGTTATGATTGGAGGCCACGGCTTAAGCCATCGTCTTTGAGTGCACATTTCAGCTCCAAGCCACAAAAGAGAGGAGGGTGCCTCGTGGGAGGGCATTGGATATCTGAATCAGCCTCGCGCGACACTTGGCCATGTTTTTGTTGGCCAGTAAAATTGATCGCAGACTGTTGGGAAGTGTTCTCGACCGAGATAGGCTTGACTTTTGGGTTGGAGCCGTTGGTGACGCGGGCCTCCAAGGCGAGGAGGGCGTTCCTCTGGAGGTTGGTATTGGCTATTGTGGCTGCTGCTAAGGGTCAATTAAGGACCGAGTGTGCTTGAGCCTGGACGTCATGGAATGCATCGAGCGTGAGCTGAAGAAGGCGTCAAAGGGCATGTCACGGTAGAGGCGCCTCTGACTATAATGATAGAGCGTATATTCAATCAAGCCCCAATTATCCATTACCCCGATAAATAATAACCCAAAAATAGTTGATCATATGTTCATGAAGAAGAATGAAAGCAGAAAAAGTGTTCCCCTTTTGGTGGTGTTTGTCCCCAATATAGTCCTCTATTATCCAATATCATGTCTCATCAGTTGGACGAGCCGCACGTCCCGTAGCTGCTCTGACATCCTGTTCCGCAGTGGTCAGTCGTGTTGCCGCACCACCCAGCAGATGAGCAGCACGTGGCACCCGGCTCCGAGATGCACGTCATGCCGCTGAAGTTTGTGCCGCACCGGCCGTTTGTGCTGACGGGGAGGCTGGCCGTCGAGGTGCTTGTCGTCTTCTTGGTCGTCGAAGAAGAAGCAGAAGAAGACGAGGACGAGGACGATCCGCATGTGCCGTAGCCGCTCTGGCATCCCGTGCCGCAGTGATCCGATGTCGAGCCGCACCAACCGGCCGAGGAGCAGCATGTCGCCCCGAGCGGCTCGTTCTTGCACGTCTGCCCGCCGTAGCTGGAGCCGCAGCGGCCGTTGGTGGTGGCGGGCTGGGAGGCGGTCGACGTCTTGGTCGTGCTGGTAGTCGATGCCTTGGATGATGTGGACGAGGCCTTGGTCGACGTTGACACCTTGGACGAGGAAGAGGACGAGGAGCTGCCGCAGGTGCCAAAGAGGGACTGGCATCCGGTGCCGCAGTGGTTGGTGGTCGAACCGCACCAGCCGGCGGACGAGCAGCACGTTGCGCCGGGCTCCTCCTTGCAGGACTGGTTACTGTAGCTGGGACCGCATCGACCGTTGGTGGTGGCAGGGTACGTGGCGGTTGACGTCGAAGTCGACGTCTTGGTGGAAGTCTTGGTGGTGGAAGTCGTCGTGGATCCCGAGTCGGAGACGGATCGGTACCAGTTGGCCTTGGGGTCGTTGAGGCACTCCCCCACGGTGACCGAGTTGAAGCCGTTGGCCTTGAGGGACTTGAGCATGTACTCGGTCAGGTTGTACACGGACTGGTACACGGTGTCGTGCTCGATCTGCAGCCACTTGGTCGTGGCCGGGTCGGCGCCCTCGACGGCCGCGTCCCAAATGTCCTTGGACTCCTGGATGGCGGTGGCATTGTCGTGCAGGTAGCCCTCCGTGTCCAGGTTGAAGTAGGTGATGTGGTAGCCCAGCTCGCCGAGCCACGCATCCGTGGTCGAGTTGCTGGCCGAGTAAGGGGGCCGCAGGTACGTGGGGAAGTAGCCCAGGAGGTCGGCAAAGGCGATCTCGTTGTAGATGATCTGGTTCCAGAACTTGGCCTTGCTGAGCGTCGTCAGGCGCTGGTGGGACCAGGTGTGCGAGGCGATCTGGTGGCCCTCGCTGGCCATGCGCTTGATGAGGGATGGCCAGTCTGTCGAGGGGTCGTTGATGGCGCCCTTGCCCAGATTTCTCCCGGTGATGAAGAAGGTGGCCTTGGCGTCGTATTCCTGTCATGCACGTCAGTATTGGTGAACCGAGAGGGAGAAGGGGGGGAAGCAACGATGCGAGGTGAAAGATGCAGACTTACAGCAAGCAGGTCGAGGAGATGCTCGGTGTAGTTGTACGGACCGTCATCGTACGTGAGGGCAATGTCACCATAATCCTCGCAGTGGTAAATGGCTTGACCATATGCAACACTTCCCACCTGAGTTCTGGCAACATTAGTGGTGTCTGGACCTGAAGGCTTGACATTGGCATCACAGGCCGGGCCGTAGTCGATCTGGCAGGCCGGCGCCGAGCAGTAGAGGTAGCCATTGCCACACCATCTTGAACAGAGGTCAGTTGAACCCTTTGAATACGTTGTGATGCTTCCTCAATAGACTTACCCAGCACTTGAGCAACACTCAGTACTTGAACATACGGTACCGAAGCCAGTACCGCATCGTCCATTAGTAGATTGCTGTCTCTTTCCAAGAGTAAAAGACTCATCCAGCGCAGCGGCACTGGCAAGCGAAGCGCCCGTCACCGCTGCGAGGACCACAGTACTGAAGCTCTTCATAGTTTGAAACGAATGACTGCGCGGGTTGCAACGAGCGGACGGGTCTGCGACAGACCAGAGAATGCGTTCCTTTCCGACGTGATGGGACCGTCCAACGGCCTCCCCAAACCCGGACAGCGGGAAGCTGGGGATATATATCCGTCCCATCGATCACTCCTCTCCTCCTCCTCCTCCGCCCTCCACCGACCACAACGGCACGCATCGATAGCTGATGAGCTGTGCAGCCTGGGGCCCCTTGGTTGCATGCACCGACGCTCTTGGCACGCAACGGACAGAGGTCAGCTAAAAGACCTCACCACCGAGAGCGAGACAAAAAAACAAAAAAAGAATGAGGAGCTTCCCCCGGTTCCAAGGGACCCCAGCAGCGATCCTTGAACCTAGGACCCCAAGCGACCATCCTTCTCCGCACCTCAGCAGCGCTGCGTCCAAACATGACGGTGAACGCAGCATGCGCCAAGCCAATATCTTGGGTCGTCAGGCTTCTCGGTACCACTGCACCACAAAGGGGAACGTGGCGTCCTGTTGACTGGCTGGATCCATGGGCCTTTACCCCCTGGCCCGGCTCTTTACTACGGGCCGTGTCCGATTCCCTAGTTTTGAGGTGTTAGTCGGGGGGATGGATGGACGCCACAGGACGGGAAGAGAAGAGATTGTACGGTCCAGTCCAGGGGAGGAGAGAGGAATACGGGGAGTGAAACTTCTGCAGGCAAAGAGAACAGCTCCCTTGAGTGAAACCGAAGCCGAGCAAGCGAAAAGCCGTATTCTGGCTTCGTTCCGCAATCTCCGGTTCCTGGTACCTGATTATGGAATGGACGCAGTGTAAATAGGGTCAGCATCATGGATGTGGATGGTGGGCGGCGTTGGCTGCAGCCCATGCATGGAGCCGGGCGGGACACGTTGGCTCGAGGCTCGTATTTTGCAAGCCCAAAATATGCACGCATCTCTGTCGGTCGGGGAGGGGTCGGAAGAATTACGACAGAGTGGATTGCAGCTCTCAATCCTTGCTTGCTGTGCCGTGCTTCTTGCTTGCTGAGGTGGTTGCACAGAAGCTGGAAACGCGCCAATTGGTGTGTGGATGGATGAAGGCAGATGGCATGGATGGATGGATGGGTGTTTAGGGCTGCTGCTGCATGCCTGCTTACACGCTTGATCATCGCATCTGCCCCTCGTTTAGACAGAACAAAGCATTCATTGTTGGGCATTGTCACATCATGATGCAAAGAGCTGATGTACTTGGCGAGCTCTCATCAGGCCACGAGTTCCTGCTAAATGCATCCGAGTGCAGTAGGAGAATTGATAGTCAGTCTCTGACGTTCAGCTCGCAACACTCCAGCCGACGCAATTGGATCGTAGGAGCTTCTCGCCCGTGTCCCGGAGGCAATCTATTGAACACTCGGCCGCGCTGAAGCGTGTCCACCACGACGCAAGGGGCCAGCTATGTACAGTACCAAACTAGCTCGAACTGTGGATTTGTCCAAAGAAGCAAAGAAGAGGCAAAGACAAGCATAACAAGTCCCCCCAACCGATAGCCTCGCGCCCCAATGTCAGCCCATAAAGATCTGGGCAGTGTGTCTGGGCTGGGATCTGAGAGGACGGTGCTTGGGACAGCTCAACTGAGCTATTCCGGTGAGCAGGGGACAAGGGGGCACACTCGACGGGGGGCAAGTCAGCCGCCATGATGCAATACACGGAGTAATAGTGGCATAGTACTTTGCTGGCCAGAAGAAACGAGGGGATAATTAAGGAACGGGAGGACGTCTGAGTGCGCACCCAACATGCACGAGCAAAAAGAAAAGAAAAATTCCCAAGCGAGGAAACGCCGCATGCATGAACCTGCCCAATCACGCATTTGTTTCCTCATTGATATCCCCCTCGCCTCGTGTTCGCAGACTGGGTTCCTCGTCCCCATCCCTGGACAGCCAAGTATGCGCAAAGTAATGCAGAGATGACTGTACTTCCAAACTGGGCATCTCGCGTAGCACCATGTCGGCTTGGCCAGCCGAGAAAAGCCCTCGAGGATACCATGAAAAAGGACATGACCGGATGAATTGGTTTGTCTCTCATATGCCATGGATCATAAACACCCAACGACTTGTCGACAAGACTGATGAGAATGACTTCAAAGTCTCGCCATGGTCGGAGACTTTTTTCCCGTAGCTCTCCCCACTTTACCCAGAGGCTTTTTTTTTTCTCGATAAGCTTGAAAATATCCATGAACAAGTTGATTTTGAGTCTCGGGAGGGAAGCCCGGGGGGAAGGGGGGGGGGGCTTGTTTGGCTTGATTCTCTCTTCCAACCCCTGGCCATCTCCCCCTCTTCCCCCCCCGCCAAACTAAGCAAGCC
>JALNIO010002683.1:473-35360 GCA_023509875.1 Rugonectria rugulosa | reverse complement strand
GACTCTTATCAACTTAGGTAAACATGTGCCACTATCTCACTTGCTCTGCACTGCCGGTAGTTGCTTCATCCCCCACAAGCACAAATTTTGTCCTCATCTTTGCAAACTAAACAGTCAGTCATGCTTGGTACAGAAAACCGACGAAAGCCTGGCAGTTCGTACACTTACGACAGTAGAACCAAGCACACAAATCGGCGGCTTCCATAGTCTTGGATTTCAAGCCACAGTTGGGGCAGCCAACCTTAGGTGCCCGTTGTTGCTTACTGTCATGGCCTTATTAATACATGTCCAGATGTATGCAACATGTGCGCTGGATTTAGGTGTTTTACAATACCTGGTGCTTCATACTGTGGTAATCCTTTTCGAGAGCAACCAAGTCTGACCGCACACGCTCATCTTTAGAGATCTTCCGTCAATGGTGATTGAAGAATTTGAGAGTCCACTCTCCCCTTCCAAGGTCAGAGCAAATTCACAAGCCACCTAGGTCGGCGAAACGTTGCTGGCAGATTGTCCTGATTTGAAAATGTGCCGTTTCAGTGGACTGGTGATAATATGCTGTATCGTCTTAGCTTAGTGGACGAGTTTCGTGATCTTGTTGCTTTTTTGCTAAGTGACGCGAGCAGATAACTGGAGCTGACTTGAGAAACGATGACGGCTATGATGCTTGGTAAATCTCAACGGCTTGATGTTCGTTGAAGGATAACTAGCCCTTGGAGGTAATGGAGATATTAGTGTCTGTCAAGTTATACTTAGATACCTACTATTATAAGCTTTACAAGATACTCCAATACGAAGGGTGTACTTACAATTTAATACCAGTCATGTTAATTCCTTAGGTAGTATCTTGTTTTTAAACTCCCCAATAAGCAAGTTTTTCCTGCCCCTTGTCTGTAAATAGAAGCTTGCCCGTTGAATATCCCAGTAGATATATCAATGGATAACGTCCCTGCCACCACCAAAAATGATCACGAGAGCCGAACCAGCCAAACACAAGATCCAGATTATAGCAAAGATCATTACAAGCACCCAGCACCAGTAGGCTCATGATAGCGCAAAAATGAACAGCCTTACTTCCGTAGTGCTTGTCAACGATGAATGCATTGATAAGGCCTCCCATAGCCCCTCCCATTCCAAGCGGGCAGAAAAAGATGGTCCACATGAACCTGGGGAACATGTCTTGGAAGCCGGAGAAGAAGATGATGCTCACTATGAGCATTGATACCTCGAAGATAAAAGAGTTGAGCCAGAAGAGAAAGAAGGGGCGGATATACAGGGCACGGCGCTTTTCGGCCGTTGCTTCATTCTCTGCTGTGGTGACGAGGACTTGATAGTGGTTGTCAGGGGCCATGATAGAAGTTCTGATGATGGTGATCGTGCGTGGTGTTACTATTGGGGAGAAGTAAATGGATTGAAATGGAGTTGTGACTTGAATTGCCAAAACTACACGTGTTCTCTCAAAACTCTTTATACAACCCATTCCTTGACCATCGGCAACTTAATCCAGAGCTCGGGCAGAAGAAGGTTGCATGATGCAGTCCGCCAGGTTTGAAAAGTGGTTTATTCAAGTAGCAAGCCTCGGCAACCCCACCTACAGTCGAAAGTCTGTTCATGAGGGGTAATAATGTTAACAATATTCGAAAGATCCGATGTTAACTGCCGTCGTCAAATGGATGAGTGTTGGGCGGGCGGCGGTGATGTTTATGTCAGGTCATATACTGGAACGCTCACGTAAAAGAACCGAGGCCAGTCGACTTGGTATATCACGAGCACCGAGACTTCCGAATCTTGAGTGTGAAACGATTATTAATCATGTCATGGCAGATTGCTGATAGCTGACAAATGTCAACCCTTGGAATCAGGTCCTCTTTTCAATTCGTATTCTTTCATCTGATAGCCGCGACTGCCTTGATCAGAACGGCATGAGGATTGATTCGATGAGTACACAGTGATGAATCCCAGCCACAATCTGTTCGGCTGTGACAAAGTGCCCGACAAACTCTCTCAAAGGTCTGTTCACCTTTTCAAAGAACAGCAATTGGTAATCTTGATAAGACATGCATATCCGTTCTTTAGAGTTGCTGGTTCCATGTTGTTTCTTTACCGTATAGTTATTGACTAATGTAATAAGGGAATAGTATGAAACTGCGAAAGAGAAATAGTAGTCTGTGCAAAAACGATAACTGTTTGTGTTTCTTTTCTCTGCTCTTATACTGGAACTGTCGATTACACCCCGGTACTCTACCCACTGGTCTACATCAGACCGCGGTTTTCGACGTTCGCACGATCATGTTATGCGGTCGTGCAACTACGAATAAGGTCTTTGGATAAATTGAAGCATCCATTCAAATGAAGGCGGGGTAAGGGCATAGTTCACATCATGAGACGTCAAAGTCCGTCGGACTTTTGAAAATGCGGTGAAAATGCGGAGGTATAGAGAAAATTATCCTATTATAGCGAATAACCGTGAACATTGTAGTGAATAAATTGAGGTCTAAGCTCAAACCCTCGTCTGATTCAATATTAGTGCTGCTCGGCGATAGAAGAAAGTAGTCTCTTGTCGTTCAAATGAGCATTCTAATTCCAAAGCCATAGTAATATGCCTCGATACTAGAGTACCTTGTTCTACGACAAACGGACATAGCTATCGCTTTTCGCTGGTGGTCTGGGGAGCTGTGCATGGGGTCCAATAAGGCAATTCCATTTTGGGAGGTGCTTCAAGCGCCCCAAGCGAAGCTGCTCGCCTCGATTGGACAGCGCGACGTGAATTAATGTTGAACAGGAAGTAAATGCTGGAGTATCACAAGCAAGTAAGAATGCCTCAATAAACAGCAGATCTTTCAGGGGCAGGCACTTAATAAGACCATATATATAGAGTATAAATGTATACTCTAATTTAATTTTTGCTTGGCTTATAGATGTTTTGTTGTATAGTTAGGAAGGTATGTGGGTAATCGTAGCCTCCCTCTGGTAACATGTCTTGCAAAGCCAGGACCGGTAACTGGAGCCGTCTTGCTTAACATCGAACGCGTGTTCCCTTACCCAGCCCCGGAAGGCAATTCCAATCGATGTCTTCAAAGCCAATATACAAGTAAAATGTAGTCGACTGAAAGCAATGAGTCATTCGCTGCTACTCCTTTGGTATCTGGTGTGATGAACCGAGATTAGAGCTGCCAAGGAGGCTAAAAGCCGTGACAACAGCCTGTGACGCAATAAAAGAACTATATTATGGAACCCCAGCGACAAGACCTTGCTGAACGTGAAGACTGGGGAGAAGGAACATGTGCCGGACCGGAAGTTCCCCGTCACGTCTGCGCATTCCGGCTTATTCCACTACCGATACTAGGTTAAGGCCATAGGCCTGGCCCCCAGTTCAGGTTTGTTTTTGTTACATGTTTCAAGTGAAGATCACTTGACACACTTTTGCCCTAGGCCATGGCGTAGTGACGGAATTTCTCTGAACTTTACCGTATTACCCACGATTTTACTAGCAGGGGGTCTGCAGACGGAACAGCAAGATCAGCCGAATAATCTCGTGAATTGTTTTACGGCTTTCGTCCTGATTGGTTGGATTTTGGGTTTCCTAGGATCCCCCTTGCTGGAAGAATGGTGAGTTTGCTGAGGTGATACGGTATTTCATTAACGTCTTTCTCGGCCAAGGCCATTTCAATGGTACCTTACGGTAGCGCCGGCAAAACGTGCAGAATTGGTACGGACTGATTTTACAAGAAATCCTGCCCACTGAGCCTGGATCAGACTTGGCCTGTGTTGATGCGGATCTCGAGCTGCCACGTAGCCATTCTGATCTATCTGTGTAAAAGAGGCATCGATAACAGCACCCGTAGCCTCACTTGCATGTCACACAGTGACTCTTGCTACTCGATTCGGACAAGGTTTGCCAAGAATCTTGGCTTTGACGATTGTTAAATGCGTAGCGCCTTTGTAAATGTCATGTATCCCAAACCTTCTGTCCTTCTCTGTCTTCATCCATCTTAATGCATTTCTTACTCTTTGTTATGTGCGCACCTATCGGAGTCCACGGCGTAGCCGACCGCCACCGCAAAGACCCTGAAGATGAGCATCTTCAGCAAGCGATGAAGTACTAGTGGTGGTGCCACTTATAGTGCTGCCTCACGAAGTATCGACCTCAACAATATTGGGTTCAGCATACTATGGATGTCCACGAAGCTCCGTCTTGATGCATACTGTTTCGTAAACCACGATGCTCGTACTATGTGGAATACATTCAATTGGCAAGGAATTCTTCTATTGGTCGAATAAGGGGCTCCAAATGCTCAAAACTACGACATTCTCAAGAAACCTACTTCAAGAGTCTAGGCCTTTACATAGGTTTCTTAAATGGGGCCGATATATTCTATGCTGTGACTTTCGAATCAAATTAAACTTTCCCTACGCCCGTAACATGCGGAGCTGACATGATGTTACTAGATTTCCATGTCAAGGTGGCCTGGGAGGATAACTTTATTCCCTGGCTGATGCTATGGTATTTATGTATTTCTCCCCAATATCTATCTACTAATTTCGCTTCTCATTTCTCGTTTACCATCCCGGATGCCCACATCCACGTCGACCTGGGCTGAGTGATACTGCGTCAGAATATTTCCGCCCATTATGGCCCCTCCAAGACTCCGAGGATGTTGCGATAGCTGTACCAGGAGCAAGCTCAAGTGCAGCGGTGAAAGACCTTCATGCCAAAGATGCCGGCTACGGGGCCAAGACTGCGTGTACAGCAAAGCACGGCGTGCTGGGCGTCCACCTCTCAAACCGAATAGGTTGCATGACCCGTCGACTACAATCACTATTGACCAGGAACCATCGACGCCTACCCGCAGCCCTAGACGTCGTCGGGGCAATAGCGTTCATTGTTCGGATAGTGGACCACCTCATCTCCCCCTTCAAGAGCCCGCCCTGCCTTCGCCAGACTCATATAATACCGCTTCGTCAATGCAAAGTACCTGGAATTCAGAGCCGGCCTCCAGTCTGGAACTCTGTCAGGCCTCAGACATTCCTGGCCTCAGCGATACAATGTTGGACGATCTACTATGGATCGATACAGAAGGACTTGATTCAGCGCGCTTTGGAAATGCGGGACTCGACTGGAATCGAGGAAACACCCCTTTCAACGGAGTCTTACGAGAGGCTGATCTACAACATAATATGTCTACTGACCTGCCACTAAGCCAGGTTTCAGCGAACCTG
The DNA here is from genome assembly GCA_023509875.1 of Rugonectria rugulosa. Taxonomy (NCBI): domain Eukaryota; kingdom Fungi; phylum Ascomycota; class Sordariomycetes; order Hypocreales; family Nectriaceae; genus Rugonectria; species Rugonectria rugulosa. The sequence continues at coordinate 30,143 of JALNIO010002683.1, read as the reverse complement.
GAAGGTCCGTACTCCGATACAGCTCAAAAGATAGTCCATTCCGGGGCTCAGTCGAGAAAATCTCAGGCTGAGATAAACGCAATCATTGCCAGTATCACAAAGATTGCTGAGCGGTCAACAACATCGTATCATATCCGAGAGGAATTATGCACAAGCTCATGGCCACAGCTACTAAGCAAGGCCCAACTACTCATGTCTATCGCGGGGGTTCAGGGATCGGAGAACCCATTCTCTCTCCGTCTAGATGCAGTCTTGCAAGTTGCATGGACTGCTGAGCACGTGCAAAAGTGTATCTCGAGATGCGCCACTTGCATGTCTCAGGAAATGGAAGTCTCCAGCATGCTTGCCTTGATGTATGATTGGATTACGAAACGTATCGCTTACGCCCTAGAGAATCCCCCAGCTATACAGAACCATCAACTTACTATCGGAAACTTGGTTCTGACAGGACATAAAAGCATGATCAGCGTATATGAGTTGATCAAACACCGGATTACTAGAGCAATACATGTGATAAGGAGTATCGAAAGACGGATTGTGAGCATAGGACAAAGTGATCCTGACAAACTCTACGAAGCCGTCCAGCTTACGTTTCAGGGGGTTGAAAGTCGACTAGAAGCCTTGTCGGGAATGATTGAGCTGTTGGCGAGCGAACATTTTTATAGTGCCTGGGGGTCGACTTGATATACTAGAGTCGGGGGGCTTGTCTCTGCCGAGTTACAGCAACTAGGCGACCAGTTAACCCAAAAATGAAATAAAATTGCAAATACGCTCAGCGTCGGAATGTTTCAAGAATATCTTGATCACACGCCGAATTTCGAACACTGGCACGGCAGTTAGCGTTCTCGAGTCATAGAGGGTAGTTAAGTAGTGATAGATATTCTGAATCGCGCATATAATAGTTATTGTCGCCAATGTCGAGAAAATCGGCGTCATGCCTATACGGAGCGTTGTGGCCCTCCCACAGCTCCTGAAGCTTCGTTACGCTATCCTTTTTGTCACTATGGCTAGAAGGAACATATCTTTCTCCCCGAAGTTGTTCTTGAAGTGAAATATCAGGTCAGGCCGAACACCGTCCAATACCCAACGCCGCGCCAAGTCGGATACGTGATCGTGTCATCTCGGCCAGGCCGTCTCAAAGGGAATGAACTGACTGTCACCCAAGCCATTTAGCCTGTCACACTATTCCGGTATCCAATGCTCGGTATAGCCGAACACTGTTGAACGCCGTTCTGATCCTTGCTGCCACATCCTATGATGGCATGCTCCAAGTTTCTGTGAAGTTTGCCGATTTAAGGCGTCATCGGAAACTCCATAGCCTCGAAGGTGCCCAATCCAGCCGAACTCAATTCATTTACCAGATCAAATAGGGGTGTAGGCTATGTATTCTTTAGGATTGTCCGCCGGGAAACTTACCCGGCCACTGGGTCGACTTGAAAGGTATCAGCCTCTTTAAAGTTAGCCTTACCATCGATCAAGCCAGAGAGCTTTCTCGATCGTCTTGAAAAAGGTGTCCTCGAACGGTTGATAAGAATTGCACATCATCATCTCAACCGAGGCCCACCAGCCGCCAACTATCCATACCTATCATACCTAGGCAATATAGAGAGTACTCAGGGACTAAATAGCCCCAGGTCTCAATCTCACTATGGGAAATTAGGTTCAATTTGCCGGCCATGTTCCAAAGGGGAAACTACTGCCGTAATCCTCATCTTCAGGGGGCCCCAGCTTCTGGAAAGTTTTTCCCAACTTCCCCTGACGACCAAAGTAGTGGCGGACGCTAGTGGAATCAGGGTGCTTGGGTTTGAGATCCTGGAACGATGAGAGGAAATTCGTTTCTTGTACGACGTAACACAAAGCCATTAGCCCTCAATAGAGTGAAAACGCTCCTTAGCTGGTTAGGGTCACGAGAATCTTCTACCAGATAGGTAACCCAGATCGCGCACATAGCCCCGTCGTTCGATAGAAACTTTAGCGGCGAAAATATCTTGCACTGGGATGTTACATTCGCTAGACAATAGCCCGAACATATGGAGTATACTCACTAGGATCCAAACTCTCTTGTCCCGTGGTCAAGTAGGAAAACCTGTAAACCTCGGAGCACCGGTGCTTGGAACTCCAGTTTAGCAACCGCTGCATCGACGATGGGGTACTATATCGTCTGATCGATCTTTTGTGCCTGTACCTCATCTTAGGGCCTGAGTCAAGTTGAGGTTTGGCGAGATGACATATGAATCATAGTAGCGGAGTTAGCGGAAGCTTGGGCGCGCGTGAAGAATAAACAGCATCCTACTTCTTGCCGTGGGTGATTATAGGCTATATTTTACCGTTGGTGACGAGCTGGAAGGGAAATGTATGGTCTAGAGCTACGCGCGTCTTCCGGGAATAGCTGACCAACCCGCGTCTACAGTAAGACGTGGCGTCAATCGGTGCCGGGACTCAATAGCAACAATGTTCTTGTGCCTGGGCTCACTCGACATTAATACGCATTCGGATTTAAAGGACATAAGAAAAGATAGGAAAGTGTATTCGTTTCAGAAGCTTGCCAACTCCTATTAGCTGGTCCGTGTGGTGAATAAATGGCAGAAGCGATGAGGTCATAGAAGGCTCTGGATTGTTTGGTCACAGCCTTTGCGGACCCGGCCTGACATGTAGCTAGGACTAAAGGATATTACCATGGAGACCTGGTCTGACGGGAGTATCTGGCCCGCACATGACGTGTCGGTCGAGGAGTCGCCGGGGTTCATTATGATTCCCCAAGGCCGTGCTAAATGCTCATTGTCTTGGCATCTTCTCGCACTTGTACGGAGTCGTCCGTTTTTGTATTAGACGTAGGACAAAATCGTCAGTAAGTTCTGCTACTTTTGAGATCTAAGTGTACTTGTACGTATGGGCTGGTACCAACAAGGCGCCTGCTCTGTTGAAATAAAATAGAATGAGATGCTGGAGTTGGGACGGCCCGTCCCCCCGTGCATTGAGCTTCGGCAATTAGGTAGCCTTGGCATGTGGCTATGTAGTTACCATCGGAGGACGCAAAGCCGCCGGATAGACTTTGCCAAGTTACCTCATGCGGAAGTGGATTGGCCGTCTAAGGAGGTGTCCAAGTGCCGCATCGTCAGGCATCGAAAGAGCAAAGTCTGGACCAGGCATGATCTTATGGTCCATCGGGGAACTTACTTTGTTTATTATTGAGGAAAGAAGTCTGCCTGTCCCTGTTCATACCGGGTTCATAGGTCGTGAGGCGAGTCAATATGGGTAGGTCAACCTGCTGAGATCGGAAATAGCTGGCTACATTGTAGATCAAACCATCTCTGACTTCGCCTTCAAGGCCAACTCCAAGAGCATCATGCCATGCCTGCGGTGGAGTAGTCGTTTCATTGTATAAAGTAACCTTCCTAGAGGAAAGTCGCTTCTTATTATTCTATCAAGCTAGAAAGACTTATTAAGGAGTTTTATATCTCGTATTCAAGACCACGGGATTTAGTACCAAGGCATTTTCAGATGCCTGTACCGACATTATAGTATTTCCCGTCTTTTTATACACCAGTGACTTACAAAAAGAGTTCATCGGAGAGCTAACCAACACGGAATGTAAGTAAACATAGGCAGTGGAATGGCCTATTCAGTGATTAATTTAAAAGACATACGATCTAGGACGAGCAGTATAGCTATCCTGATAAGACAGTAACACCTACCGTGGTGATTCGAGCTGAAAAGTATTCGCTTCTCAACCATCAAAAGATCGAATGTGCGGTCAAATGGAGCTCGAACGGCGAAGAGAGTTGATTGACACACCCTGTCCTTGCCAAAGCGGTACTTCATTTCCGCAGCTCCTTGAAGCCAGTCCGGAGAGGGCTACTTCTTTGAGTGCTGTCCTAAGTCTCGATGCACAAATCAACTCACTATTGCTGTCCGTCCGTGCATGTAATCAATGCTCAAACGATGCGCGGGTAATCCAGGATGCATTCTCCGCCCTGAAAAATGTTTTGGTGCATTTAGAAGCGGCACAAAGCGTCTACATTCCAACATCAAGAACTCAAACTCCTCAAGACAGCAACAGGAGACCAAGTACTCGGCATCTATCCTTCGGTCAGTCAGATATCAGTCGACCAGCGTCCCCGAGGGAAATGTTCGCATTCGGAAATATTGTCCTCGATGATCGTGAGAGCGCAGTGATAGCGAAGAGGCTTATACGAGATACTGCTTTGAGAATTGGACAGATTCTTCGGTGGATTGGTGGGAAGTGCAGGTCCAGGATAGCGGGATCCATTCATCAGCTGGAGCTTTTCAATCAGGACATGAAAACAACTACAGATCGACTGAAAATAATATTAGCTAGAACTGCTTGATTTATATTAGTAGTAGTATAAAGGTTGGGCTTTGTTATGTACAGCGTGCTCCATGAGTAGGTGTCGGAAAAAAGTCATGAACCTCGACTTTCAATGATCAAACGCTCCTCAAGTACACAATATGTCACAATTAAGTAACGACGAACGTATTCTTTTGGCCAAGACGCTGAATCTGCCTTAGAGTTGCAGACTTGGGCCGAATTCTCAACGGTAGAGAAGCCCTCAGCGTCCGGGATCTTGTACAAGACAACATTACCAGCAGATTATGGAGGGCACATCGGGGCAGAAGCTCAATGAGTTTTATCGCAAACTTGGAGAATCTCCCTTGTTTGCGGCAGCGATCATTCTTCATCCGAGGTTCGGGTTTAATTGGCCAGAGGCCGATAATTAATCACCCGATAGATATTTCGGGTCTTTTTGGGGTTTATAGGCAACTTATATCACCCGGGGCTGATCAGCTTAGGCGGCTCGCTGCGCAGCGATTTCGGGTGATTGTGTCACTATGTGCCACCATTAGAATGCTTCATCTCCATTCGAACGATTATCGAATGGGACATGTAATCAAACAGGAAAAACCCCAGTAAGATATTTACGTCTTACAGGTCTCATTTGCAGACTATCTTTTACTACTGCGTTCCTCGTCCCAGGCCAGTGGCCCTCGAAAGAGATCCATTGCTTGTAATTGTCTTTTTTGGTTTCTTTCCATATACTTCAAATAACTTCAAGTCGAAGTGCGGAAGATATCCTGGGAACATGGCTCCAACATTGGCTCGTGGATCTCCTGAGGGCTTTCGCCACTCCGTACAACATACCCGAGGTCGAGGTTTGGTTCGACTGGGGAGAAGAATTGGCCTATGCGTTACGACTTTCACGCTGATACTCGTTTGGCTTGGTGTAGGCTTGCCAAGTGATATCACACAGTACCATGTCGTCAAATATCCCTCAACATCGCTTCCAAGTTCTGCAGCTACGAATCAAAGCCGATTCCCACGCAAAATATGGCAGACGTGGAAGCATGGGCCGCCCTCTTTTGCGCAACAAGAACTAGAGCGAGTGCGGTCATGGACCGAGAAGAACCCTGAATGGAGATGGGAGGTTTTGACTGATGCCAATGAGCTGGGATACGTCGAACACCACTTTGGGCCCCACGGATTCAATAGACCGGACATCATCGACTTTTTCAGGACTCTTCAGATCAAGGTCATCAAAGCAGATCTACTGCGTTATCTCGTAACGTATGTTGAAGGAGGGCTATATACCGATATAGACGTGGAAGCTCTGAAGTCAATACCCGAGTTCATCCCAAAGGCTTTCGACGAATCAGGTATCGATATGGTTATCGGGATCGAGGCGGACGAGCCTAAATTTAAGGATCATCCAATCCTTGGACCTGTTTCGCGCAGCTTTTGCCAGTGGACTTTTATGTGCAAGCCGCATCTACCTTTTCTAATCAAGATGGTTGAGAATGCCATGGCTAGCCTTCACGACCTCGCCAAACAGCAGGGTGTTCCTGTTTCCGAGCTGAGCGTAGACTTTGATCAAGTCATAGGATGCTCTGGGCCTGGAGTATTCACGGATGTTATCCTGCAGTATATGAATGAGCAAAGGACCCAAGGGCCGCCCATCACGTGGGATAACTTTCATCATATTGACGAAGCAAAACTGGTCAGCCGTGTGCTGGTACTACCGGTTCAGGCCTTTGCCGCAGCGCAAACCCACTCGAGGTCAGGAAAAACTCACGATGTACCAACGGCACTTGTGAAACATCACTATGGTGTGTCAAACTGGACGTCTCGGCATTCACGATATAAGCATCCTGTGTATGGCGAAGTGGAGCGATGTCTGTTTGATGAAGCCTGCGTGAATCTATGGGATGAGAACGTTGAGGCATACGAGAAATCACACGGCAAAGGGAAGTTCAACTAGTATATTTAAGAAAGAACAAGGCATATAATTATCGAAAAGATGATGAGTCCAGGAGTCCAGGTGGCAGTAAATATTAGAAACACAATCAATATCCCTTTTGTAACGCACACACCTTCCTGTCGTTTCACTTTCTTATCATGCAAACTTTGAGAACACAGCCTTGCACACAACTTATTCCTTGACGGGCGCGCAACAGATATTCCAACCTGTGTTCTGCGCAGCCACAAGCCGTGGCGATGGGTCTGCCTTTACAGTAGAGCAAAGCCGTGCCCCGACTGGAAAGAAATGACCAGGTGTTGTGAGACGCCAACGGCCTCTAGGAAATGAACGAAAGAAGAGATGGCCATTGTGACTGGGATGAGTCAGAGAACGACCGTCTTGATATCCAAGTCATCGAAGAGACAGTAGTAGCACCTTTTTCGAGCAGACGAGGGCCAGGAGAGATATAGAGAGCATTATAAACCTATGGAACTTTGCTTTATACTCTTTCTATATTCATCCGACGCGCCCTGGCAAAGATAGTGATCTTTCATTAAATCTCTTGCTTGAACATCCAACCACCCCGGCTCCGAGTCATTGATTCCAAAGCTCAACCATATCTCATCGTCTAAAAAGCCATGATTCCTGTTATAAGGAATATCAGTCTGGTTTATGAGATACACCATACTTCCAGTCCACATATACCTTCCATCCGTTTCTCCATGATATATAAGCTTCTTGCTCACACTCAAAATTCTGTAGGGCGATGTAGCAGCATAGATGACTGTGCGTCGGTCATACCAGGTCCAGGGATAGCTCGAGTGGTCGTAGCGACGGTGCACCATGCCCAGCATCACTGTATTACCGCCGTGAGGCTCGCATTTTCCACGATCGCAGAGCGTCAAGATGAGCATCGGTGTTGATTGGTGAACGTTCTTATCCGCCATCATGATATCATGCACGCATGTCTTCTCTGCGCTGTGCCAGGTCTTCTTAGGCTCAATCCAAGGAGGGTATGGTGCCTCGACCGCCGACTCTGATTCCACACTAATATCCTCCACTGGCTCATTGCTAGTTGTCCACCGGAACACTCGGCCGGGCTCTACCATGAAAGAGAGCTCATCGTCGTCCTTGCTGAAAGGTGACTGAAAGGGCGCCCAGTTCTTATCACGCTCATACCGGGGGTCTGACTCATGCTCTGCTGGGATCTGACGACGTAGTGCTGTAGGATGCTGGAATTGGATGGATGGCATATGCTGTGTCTGATCGCCCATCGCTGTTGCCAGCTCCGGAACAGAAGCTCGCGCGTCTAATAGAAACATGCCTTGACAAAGGGTTGCGTCATTGACCTGCATGGTAAATATGAGCAAAGGCGCACCCTTACGTGTCCAGAACAGCTTCATATCCTCAGGTCCGATGTATTTGTCCATGTGAGGGTAGTGTTTGCAGTGATGCTCTGGCCCGACAGGCTCCTGGACCAGCAGCTTGAACCATTTGCCCGCCGTGAGCACTGGCCGTTGAGCGTCGTTGTAAGTGAGATTGGCGAACATTGCGACTTGGCGTGAGAGCTCGTACTTGGTGCCGTTAATTTCCTTTTCGACATGCTGCATCCTTGCAATCACTAGGAAGTCGTGTCTACTTCCACGTGGCAGCTCGAGGAGCGTTGGGTTCAAGATTTTGAGCCCCGCGTTCTCGACATTGAATGCATTATAGAAGCCCATAGTATCTCGTATACTCGTGAGAATTTGATAATCATCGTTCTTGTTGCCTATAGCATTGTTTCCGGGATGAATAGAAACTTGTTTGACGGTAAAAGGGTGCTCCGTTACGTCAATAAGGGTACCAGTGATGCTAGCCGGAGAGGCGACAAAGATAAGGAAGATGAACGTAGTAATCACAGCTACGGCTACTGAGCGCCTTCTACGGGAGCCCATAGTGGTGGTGGGTGTGAGCTTCATCAACCAAGGAGGATCAGTGATCGACTGATAGTAACCCGATCGGAAGGTAATGATTTGATACTTGGTAGTCTGTAAACCGCCAATTTGAACCATTTACCCTTCAAAATCATATAACAAGCTTTGTGTTAGCCTAATGCAGTACTCAAATTGATACTTCCTTGTCTGCAAGAGGACCATCCCAGGCGCGCGCAATTACCCGAGATATAAATAGAGGGTAACTATTTGACAGCCCTCAAGTGCTCGCGCTGGGATAATCCGAACCATTAGCTAATAGGGGCAGTGGGATCGGGCGGTTGATAAACAAACACTCTGATAGGATGTCCACGCAGAGAGTCACACTGAATGCGAGTGGAACAGCTTCGAACGAAAACCGCCCGATAAAATGCGAGACAAGAGGACCATAATAGCTAACACAGAACTTAAAGTCCGTAGGATGGTATGGAAGGTGTCAGTCTGGTACTATACGACAGGAAGAAGTGACATGTAGCTCCGCATGATTCAAGTTCAAATCGAACGCTGCCTTCAATGACTAAAAATAACCCGACGACTTCTGTGAGCCCCCGAGTAATATACCGACCAACCATATCCTAGCTATTCTACTACACATTTCCCCCATCTCTTCTTTCCCCTCGATCTCGGGTCTTTATCTTTCTAAGGTTAGATCTCATAGCATACCTACAATTAAGTGTAAAGTTCATCGGCACATTAAAATCGATGAGCTGAGCTGCTACACCTGGGCACCCCGAGGTCATTGGTTCTGACTACACCGGCTCAAGAATCGCCCGTCCTGTTTGACAGGAATTGAAACATTGGGCTTGCAGGTCGTGCCCTAAAATTGATACTGATACTTTACGAACAAAGCAGATTTAACTAACTGGAGGGCCGGCACAAGCCTCGCCGGTACATTTCCGTGTATCACCCTGAACATATTTCTTTGCGTTTCTAGCGGTTTATATGTTCTATCCCCTATTTGCACTCTTACTCGGTATTTATCAAATCAGCAAACATACTTCGTTGAGAAAACTGCTATTTACTGCAAACTCTTTTTTATCTATCAGAAAGAAGAACCACAAAGATGAACGATTCTTCTTTACGCTTTGGAATCGGCATTATCAACATATTGGGATTGTTCTTGTTGTCTTTTATAGCATGGCCACGTCCGCCTCCGCTCTTTACTGGCTTGTCAGCTTTTCTTTTGGACATAATTACTATTTTCTATAAAATCGAGTACGCATATATGGTCTGGCGATGGATCAAGTATACACCTACGAAAGCCACGACCAAGGACAACGAGTTGCCCCTCATCAGCGTGGTTATTCCAGTCTACAACGAATCTGAGTTTGTCCACAACTCCATCAAATCTATTGTGCTCTCGAACTATCCGAAAGACAAGATTGAGCTCGTTGTCGTTGACGACGGTTCTACAGATGATACATGGGAGCATGTGAACCAAGCTGTACAAGCAATTCCTTTCTGCGGGATATCGTATCGGCTTCTGCAGCATCCAGTCAACATGGGAAAAAGGCAAGGCATTCAGTCAGGCTTCACTGCAGCACTTGGCAGTATCATTATAACTCTCGACTCAGACAGCGTTATAGAGAAGGGCGCACTTCGCAACATCGTGAGCCCCTTGATGCAGGACCCTTCGATAGGTGCAGTGGCAGGACATTTAGCTGCTTTGAACGTCTCAAGTTCCAGCACTTTCTCAACTAAATGCCTCCTACCACGGCTTCTCGATATCCTCTACGAGCACATTGGTAATTTACCGCGGTCCGCGCTCTCGGCTGCAGGTTTTGTTACCATCCTTCCCGGCGCCTTCTCAGCTTTTCGGGTAAATGCCGTCCGGGACCACGTTAACAATCTATGCACAAGCACCTTTCTTGGTTCGCCACTGAAACACGGCGAAGACATGGAGCTGGCGTTCCATATCCTCAGAGACGGCTGGAAGACGGTCTACCAGAGCAACGCGGTTGTTCACACAACGGCTCCTGAAAATCTGCAAAAAGCATTCCTGATGTTTTCCCGCTGGGAGCGTACCATGTATACATTTCTCTGCATGGGCTATCCTGCTTTGACAGCTCAGGAAGCCCTAAAGCTGGGACTTACGTTTCGACAGCAACGCCCAGAATCACACATCCTGGATGAGGAAAAGCAGCAAGATCAAACCGTTATTACGCAGAACAGAGTTGGAAGCATATTTCCGTTTTTTAATGTGGCTTGTATTTGGCTGAGAGGTCCTCTCATGATCTTGATCATCTTCACCTTGGCCAGAAACTTCATCCTCTATCCCACACAAGCACTTTGGACCTTGTTAGAAGTTTCAATTCTCGCAGTTTGGAGGAGCTTGTTGTTAGTCGCGGATGCTGTACAAGATGAGGAGACAAGTAGTCATACTAATATCTGTGGGTTGCAAATCTATCATAGGAGAAGTAGATTGCCATGGCGATTGGTCGATTCATGGCTTGCTGGGATGTTTCAAATGGTGGTTTTAAGTTGGACTTCTATTTTCGGTCTCCTCACTTTAAAAAGCCAGCGTTGGTGGACGAGGTAGGAAGGTTCCTCTTGTATAGAGCAAAAGTGTCTGTATGAAAGCATCTAGGTAGCCATATATACTGGTCATATATGAGAGACGAGCAGGAAGATAGCATCCCAATCTCCACAATATAGCCTGTAGAAGAGGTAGTTGTCGCGATGTTCGGGAGGGGTAAAAAGTTCGGAAGAAGCTGCCCCTTTTCGGTTGCAGCCATTTTCGTCCTGAAATGCCATTTGAGCTTCGAAGTTCCCTCTTGCAGTATCCTAAATGAGTCTCTGTAAAATGGGATGTTTTCTTTGGAACTATGGTTGAGAAGCATGGGATTCTAAATATTTAAGCGGTTGCTGGCCTGACGAGCCACCGATCAAGACTTTTGAAGAAATGGCGCATTCGATGATGTCGCTAACGGTTAACTCAAGGAACCACTCCAACTCAGCAGCAGCAGGACGGAGGCAGCTTCACCTCGGATGATTTCTTCCACCGGCGAGTACCTGGCAAGCAACAGACTACTCCCCTACTCGGAGTAGAAGAGGAGTTGTCCATGGAATGAAGAATGGGTGCTTGCGAGACTGGCCTGGAGCAGGCCCAACATGAAATAAAGTATCAGCCAGACATTGAGGAAAGAGGTCAGTCACAGCATGGTTATTGCCATGCTGGCTTTTCCAAACGCCAACAGCTCTACAAGAAAGGGAAGCGGGCTAGTGGAAAAAGTCCAAAGTACTTATTTAGTTACATTTTTTTACTGAATATAGGCAATTAACTTTCTTGTGAACTGTTCAGCCCGAACATCAATATGTTGAGTCCACAACACAGCAGATCCATATACGACACATAGCCAAACAGGTAAGCAAAACATTAGCCTCAAATGACCTGGGTATGTCAGCACTTGAGGCGCCTGCTTTCCATGCTCAGTCTGTATGTCGGAGGGCAGACCTGGCCCATATATCATCCAGGAGAGTAACCATCTCAAAAGGGTACCATGGAGTAGGTACACCGCAAAAGATTGCCTTCCAAGCCAGAGTAAAATAGGATGTGATAACAAGCTTGTATATCTGGGCACCAGCGCCCCGCCGAGAGTTATGAGGTTAAACCCGAGGCCAGAGGCAAATTTCGGGAATTCAGATCCCTCGGGTAGAATTAGCGAGAGAACTCGATATTGCCAGTATGACCAGGTAGCCCTTTCCTCATGAACTTCGGGGTATGATGCGATGTATAGGCCAAGTATCACCAAGAAGGAGGCGAAAATGGGGAGGAACGGAGACTCGGCCTGTAAGATACGTCGAAGTAGTCGGGAATGATGTAAATCGTTCATAAGGACTCCCCACCAGAAATGCATAAAGTATGCTGCGTATCCGTTAGCTGGGGCTGTGGTTGGGGGAAATACCACCTACGCTCTGCGCAATACCAATAGTATCCCCAGAGAGCTACGGCTGCTCCCATTCTGAACTGGTTCCGGACCTTGGCTGTCGCACTGACAAAAAGCAGCACGAAGACTCCACCTTTCAAAAGCACGAAAAGGGTTCCCTGGTGCACATCGTATTTATTACCAGCTCCCGTCCAAGTGTTAAAGATATTGATGAAAAGGTTCCTTATCGCGGGAAGAATAGGGAGTTTCTCCGGGGCAGTTGCGGATATATAATAACTATCGGTCCGCCTTGCGACCTGGTAGAGACCTAGCTGCGTGACAGTCCACGAGATAGTTGTTGCGACGATACTGGGGTATGCCAGGCGTGGGAATCGTCGAAGCGCGGATTTTGAGACCGAAGCCCATCCTGCTTCATAGTCACCCTGCCGAAACAGTTCCAGGGGCTTCAATGCACACACGTAGCCAGTCACGTAGACGAAAATGATAACTCCCAGACGTCCCTGGATCAAGATTCTGAGGAAAGGGAGTTGGAATAGGCGTGGCCGCAATCCTTCGCTGGTAGCCGGATAATAGAGATCGTAGTCAAAGGCGCGAGAGAGATGGGTCATCCACACCAGAGTGGACGCAATGCCGCGGAGTCCCTGGATAGAAGTTAGTTGGCGGTTGTAAAACAGAGCTGCGTTTCTATGTTAGGACTTCACATACCTCAACCCATTTAAGATTCCCCTCTTTCTTAACTGTCATAATGAATCAAAGTCTGAGATGGATGTTAATTGTAAAAGGTGTCGTTACTGCGGCTGGAGATGCGAAATTAGATAGATAACTTTAGTTATTATAATGTCCTTAAAAGCACTTTCATCTTATTGATTAGGTACCTGCCATCATTTTCTCCCAGCTGTCGCTAAGTAATGTATCCAGCAATTGTCCCGATATGATTTTTATTGAGTGTAAACGGTACGATGGCCGAGGTAGAGTTCAAATCACCCGACCTGTCTAAATATTGACCACTTAAGTAAATAACCCGACCGGCTACAAAGCACTCAGAATAAATAACCCGAAGGCTTAAACTTTAGTTGCAGGTTCATCCGACAGATAATATTCTGCGTCTGTATAGAGAAAATATGTAGCTCCTCGGTATAATTTCCCCCAGTAGAGAGCAGAGTTTCTACACGCGTTTTGTAGTATATACCGTTTAGCTGTTAACCTTGCATCTCGGCCTCTCGTCCGAACTCATCCAACTATTCACAGTTGCTGGTAGGTTGTGATCGCTGCAAATTGTGTCACTACCCTAATGGCGAGTCCCGAGACATTATCGTACTGCTAATGAATTCGTTTCAATTTGGTCCCGAAAGCGTTTCTTCTAACTTGGAAAGAACAAGGCAGTGGCTTCGGGTTTCAGAGACGTCTGTCAATTTCCAATGACCTCTCTTCCTCGGGCAATTTAGGGAAAGATGCTTCTTCCTTTGAGATGGTTTGTCGGTTATAAGCTATCGCAATAAAGATAGAAAGAAGATAAAGCCATGTTCCACTCCGCTTCTAACATAACTGGTTCATACTTATCACGCACATTTCTGTTCAGACCAAGGTTAGAGATTTGGCCTATGCTATACTAATTAACTGACGTTTCGGCTTGAACACAATCTTGGGTCTGTCACCGATCCTAATTCCCCGAATTATGCCGAATGACATGATTCTCAAAGACAATGTCAGTTGATACAAGTTGTTCAATCCACTTACAGATACTGTCTAAGCATTGTGATATACTAACTAGAGTAGTACTTAAGTCTATCTACGTAGAATCTAGTCGTGCTTTTTGCATTAGCCTACATAGGAACTTGATTTCTCTAACATCTTAACTCCCTAATTGTTCTACTTGATCAATTTAGTCTGCGGCGGCAACATCAAGATATGTCGGGTTCACGGTTTATTTTCAAAGGCATCTCTCTCTTATGTGGGATGATGTTTATTGTTGTATAGTAAGACACTTGAAACAATAAACTACACTGTATCTGATCCTCCAAGCTTACGGAACGACTTACTTCGAGGCTTTATTTCAGAAAGACCTCCGATAATGCATAGTAAGCTCAACTTTATGGAACTCAAAAACAGCGAAAGGTCTCTACTCACACCGATAGGACGCTGTATTACGCCACGTACCGTCGCCCTCACATACGACGACAACCCGAATGAGGAGATATATAAGCTGCTGGCACTTTTGAAACGCTACAATGCAACTGCAACATTCTTCCCCAATGCACCTTACCACTTTAATATGTGGAATCTCGACAAATACATCTCTGATGCCTACGCAGCTGGTCACCAGATTGGGCTGCACACGTCAGTTCATGTTTTAAATTCCAGTTGTTATTGACCTAATTCTTTATGTAGGTGGGACCATGTTCATCTGGACGAAGTTGGACCGACCAAAGCGTTGGATAATCTTGTATGTTGTTGATATTCCGCTACCTATTCCACTTTGAGTAGGTATAAGTTAATAAATCGTAGGAACAGATGAATGCATGGTTGCAGGAGGTAATCGGTGTACGATCAAAGTTCGTCCGACCACCGTACGGTGAATGCGAAGAGCTTTGTAGGAAGTCCTTGGTACGCAATGGGTATAGTGTGATCGGGTGGACTTTGAACTCGTTGGACTGGATTTTCGAAACAGCCGATAAAGTTCAATCCAGCATTGAGATCATCAACTCTTGGACAGGTAATCAGGTTGGGATCGACAAGGATAGTTACACGGGGCCGATAGTGTTGATGCATGGCCGGCTTCATACCAGTATCACGGTCATAACACCTGCCTTGTTAGAGTTCTTTGCCTCCAAGAACTTGAGATTCGTATCTGTCGCTGAATGTCTGGGGTTCCCCAGGGAACAATGGTACGATACAGCCTAGGTGGTGTAGCATTGGTTATGTATATTAGCTAGAAAGTTTTGCTGGTGGACGTTGGAATAAAATATTGATGTTGCAGACAGAGTATGAAGAAAGAAAACGCATACTCTCCTTCGTCTACTACCCAGGAATGTAGTACTACCCCGCCGCTCATACTAACATGCGCTTCTCTTTCTAGTCATCAGTGACGGTCTGATCTGCTTCCAATACGCCCCAACGAGCAATCAATATCTCGTCCCCCGGCTTACTACACAACCAATATTTAGGAAGGCCGATCGCTCATAATCCAGCTGACAGGAGCGGGCCAGGATAGTGCAGAACAGATTGCAACGCACGTTGACGTGCTTCCAACACGGAGGTCTTTACTTATACACCTGCCAACCTCGGAATGCGCGACCAATAGTATGCAGTCGTAGCGAAAGATTCCACTGCCGGAACAAGATTTTTCCGTACCACTTAACTAGGGGTTTGCGACAAGGAATAGGAGGTCCCTGCTAAGCCACAAGGTACGCTCGTCTATTGTGCAACAACAATCGTCAACATTCTACACCAGAAATGCCCGCCAATTCCATTGACTCACAGGTTGATGATGAATCCCACCTTACTAACGAATCTCCAGCCATGTTTCGAAAACAAGCAGATTCCGTCCGGCTTCGCAGAGAAGTCGAGGCCATCAATTACGTACGCCGCCACACCTCGATCCCCGTACCGTCGATTATCGACGTGCATCTTGGCTCAGGCGACGATGAACGAGGCTAGATCTTGATGGAGCGAGTTCCTGGATGCCAACTTGACGAAGCATGGCCAGTGATGACTGAAACGGCTAGGACTAAAACGATCCAAGAGCTGCGATCATATTTGCGTCAATTGCAGCATCTGTGCCCGTCGGACTCTGGCTGGATTGGGTCGTGCTCGGGAGGACCTGCATACGATCATCGGCTGAATAACATGTCCACATGTGGTCCATTTGCATCTGTTGCCAACTTTCACGACTTTCTTGTTGAACCTGTTAAGCATTGCCCACGACCTGAATGGGTAGCTAAGTATCGGAACAAGCTCTCCGACAGCCATTCCATAAATTTTGCACACGCGGATCTTTCATGGGAGAACATCATGATTGACCCTACGACAGGCACTGTCACTGGCATTGTGGATTGGGAGATGGCGGGCTTCTGGCCCGAGTGGTGGGAATATAGAAAGGCCTTGTTTGGTTCGCGGTCTCGTCAATGGTGGCTTGACATTGTGAAGCAAATCCTTGAGGAATATGAGCTAGAAACCGAAACTGATATGGATCTGGAAATGTTTTAGAACTAGAAACCTGTCGCTGCAATCAATACATTATCAGCAACAACACGATGGAAAGTTCGTCGACTCGCAGACAAGCGAGGAGAACGATCGATGGGCCTGCAGTTAATCCATCCTCGCGCTCAGCCACACACCTGAGCTTTTCGCTAGTTACATGACTAATGAGACTCTGTAAGATTTTGACGGACTTGAATGGCACTGGGGCACTGGGGCAAGATTCTCGATCACCTAAGGGAAGTGAGTTAATAGTCCTGAACAATGATATGAACCTTGTGCTCTACAAGTACGGGACAAACAGTTCACCATTTTGGCTCTCCGCTTGCTCAAATAAATCCTACCTTGAGTTCTTCTTATAACCATATGACTTGATCCAAGAAATCTGTAAGGCTCTAGAAGAAGGTTGCTCTGTTGGCTGAACAGTATGGTTTTAGTTTGTGAACAAATCTCTGCGAGAAACATCATGGTGGCAAGATTAACACAGCACATTTCAATTATTTATTGGTATTACACCTCCAGTCATCACCAAGCTTTCGTGATCGAAGAAGCTTAAGACCATTGGGATTGGTTGCACTACGAATGTTAATGACTCTGCTAATGTTGGCAGTCGATTAAGTTCTGCCACTTGGAATGAGGCTAATTGTAAGGTCAAGCCGTTCACCCGTACCTTCTAATACTCTTTCCGAGGTACGAATAAACGAGGTGAGAACAACCGTCGGAGCTGTTCAGCCACTCTCGGAACGTGCAAGGAACGTGGCGAATCAGCCATCAGCAATCTCGGAGGGCGGGCCACTCTTGGCCTCCGACATCTCGGAAGCCAGGTTCTGAAGCGAGTCACCGGAGCCAACGTCCAGGCTAAGGAGGGCATTTCTCCACCTGACAAGAACGAGGTCTTCCCCGTGGGGTCCCTCGTTGCATCTTGTGGGGTTGGGGGGTGAAATCTTGATCCTCCTCCTGACTCTCGTCAAGGTCAAACTATAAAGACTTCAGGGATCGACGCTTCAACTCCCCAAACCATCTCTTGACAGCAGCCCTGGGGACTTTGGTTCAAGGAAGATTCGATACGCTCAGTTACTTGATTGTCTTGTTGTTCTGACACCATGGGCATCTTGAACAGAAACGAGAAGAAGAGTGCCCAGGAGGCGGCTGGATCTGGGATCGCGGCGGTGAGTTGATGAGATGAGATGGCAGATCATCTTGAAAAGTCTCAACAGTCTCCGAAAGAGAACCATGCTCATACGTGTTAAAGGTTCTTCCCGATGACCCTCGTCCGTGGTATCGAACACCGCATCTCATCAAGCTCAACCTCCTCCTCCTTGTACCCCTTATCTCGTCCGGAGCAATTGGATACGATGGTGAGCTTGACCTTGATCCATGGTTCCATCACCGTGCTAAGATTCAACAGGCTCTATGATGAACGGTCTTCAAACCCTCCCGCAATGGCGAGAATTCTTCGACCAGCCCACGGGCGCTCTCCTCGGTGCCGTCAACTCAGTCTATCCTGCCGGAAAGTTCTTCGCCCTGTTCCTCGTTACCTATATCTGCGATCGATTCGGACGAAAGAAGACAATGGCAATTGGTGCTGCGGCCTGTATTGCCTTTGCCATCATGCAGGGTGTAGCACAGAACCTGTCTACCTTTATTGCCGCCCGTGCTATCCTCGGATTCTTCACCAGCTTCCTCGCTCAACCCAGTCCTATCATCATCTCTGAGCTGGCCTATCCAACACACCGTGGTAAACTTACTGCTCTTTACAACACCTCATTTGTTAGTCATCCGCATCCTACGTACTGTGGGTAACTTGGAGCTGACAATCAGTATTAGTATCTCGGTGGTATAATCGCTGCTTGGTGCACCTATGGTACTTTCAAGCTTGATACGACTTGGAGTTGGCGCATTCCTTCCATTGTACAGGGAGCTCTCCCAGCCGTCCAGCTTCTCGCCATCTACTTCCTCCCCGAGTCCCCGCGATGGCTCCTCGCAAACGGCCGCCGAGAGGAAGCCCGCAAGATCCTCGCCGATTATCACGCTGGAGGAGACTTGGAGTCTCCGTTGGTCATCTTTGAGATTGCCGAGATCGAGGGTGCGCTCACTCACGAGGCGGACACCATGTCCCAGAACTCGTGGCTGGAACTCGTCCGCACGCCAGCCAACCGCAAGCGAACGCTGATTGCTGTCATTGTCGGCTGGATGGCCCAGTGGAACGGAGTCAACTTGATCTCGTACTATCTGAGTCTTGTTCTCAACACGATTGGCATCACGGCTGGTAGAGATCAAACTCTCATCAATGGCCTGCTTCAAATCTCCAACTGGCTTGCTGCTATCTTCGTGGGCGCCATGATGGTGGATCGACTCGGTCGAAGAACACTCTTTTTTATCTCGACCGGTGGCATGTTTGTCTCCTACATCATCTGGACCAGTCTCAGTGCTTCCTTCATGTCGACTCACAGCCAGACAACCGGCCGAACGGTTGTTGGGTTCGTCTTCATCACCTTTTTCTTCTATGCCATTGCATGGGCCCCTCTTCTCCAAGCCTACACCGTGGAAATCTTTCCTTACACCCTCCGAGGTCGCGGTGTTTCTACGATGTATCTGTCTACCTTTGCAGGACTCGTCGTTGGAAACCAGGTTAATCCTATTGCGATGGAAAATATTGGATGGAAGTACTACATCGTTTTCTGCTGTATTCTGGCCTGTCTGCTTGTCATCATCTACTTTTTGTTCCCCGAGACAAAGGGCCACACTCTTGAAGAGATCCAAGAAATCTTTGAGGGCAAGAAGCTGGACGTGTTTGGCAAGGACATGGAAATTGGAGACGGAGAGGAGAAGGAAAGAAAAGATAATGTTCATCAGGTTGAGCTTGCTAACTAACTTAGTTAATGCCTTGATAATAGTAGCAGTCAGCAATTAATGCATGTATCTGCTTCAATTGCATCGTTGCAAAATATCTCCATTAAGTGCGGCTATTTGTGATCTACTTGCAATGTAAATGGCGGCTATGTGAAAACTTTGAACAGACTTGGTGTTACTATTGTGATCTGATGACTCCCAAGATCTCGTCTTGCATTGTTAAGACACTGTGAAAGTGCTGCGCATTAACCAGATCATCACGAAAAGATAATATCATCACCCACAGAGTATCAACATCAAGCCACCACGATCAGAGCTGTAATGCCTTCTACACAAGCAATACCAGTAGAGTTTCGCTCAGGAGAAATTTACCTGTTCGCCACCGTAGCAACACGACTCAAAAGAGCCGGGGAGTCGCGGAATCAGCAGCAATCCAGGCCCCTCGACTCCGCACGTGAGGCCCACCGAAGCCTCAGTTCAGCTCAAGGACTTCGTCCGGAGTACGCGTTTCCCCTCATCTTGGTGTGAGGAGATGCGGAGAAGTTGACGGGGTAAGCTGTATGAGACCCCGAGGATTGGATGACTGGAAAGACAATGGGTCTATCAGTGGTTCGGCTAATATGCACAGGGAGGGGGACTTGGCCTGAGAATCCCAAACCGAGGTCATTTGACTCAGGTAAATTGGGGCTTTCGAGGTTCCCTGAATCCTGTAGGTGTCGATATGGGAATAGCGCAGTGTCGGAGTGCGTGGGTGGATAGAGACCCCGGGACGGGTTCGGAAGCATGTCTTATTGGCTCATTGCCGCAGAGCTATGGGATCGACCTTCACAAATACATCGTCAAGTTGGAGGCGTTTATTGTCTTGCGTTTTTGGGGTAACAGGAAACCTCAGACAATTTTCACTATGGAGTTCTACGCGGAGGCTGACAAGCTGCTCAGCACACTGACCATTCAAGAAAAGGCATGCTACCCTCACGGGCTTTTCAGGACCAGGTTCCAGCTAACTTGTCACACAGATCTCTCTCCTTGCGGGGAAGAACTTCTCAGAAACTGTTGATATACCGGAGAAAGCTGTCCTAGGCATCAAGGTTCTTTACCCGGCATAGTGCTTCATTCTTATTGTCATCGACTGACACGACCCTAGACAGCAGATGGACCAAATGGAGTGCGCTCGGCAGCAACAGATGCCAGCATCAAATCGGCCTGCTTCCCCGCAGCATGCTGCGTAGCAGCGACCTTTGACACCAACATCGCAAACCAGTTCGGCATCGAGCTTGCAAAGGAAGCAAGGGCCAAGGGAGTTCACTGCATATTAGGACCGACAGTCTGCATCCATCGACACCCTCTCGGAGGACGCAACTTTGAGAGCTTTAGCGAAGACCCGTTTCTTGCCGGGAAGCTCTCCTCGCAGGTGATCCAGGGGCTCCAGGGCTCGGGGGTCTCTGCGACGATTAAGCACTTTGTCGCCAATGAGCAGGAAACGCAACGGACCAGTGTTGACGAGGCCATTAGTGAGCGCGCGTTGCGGGAGATTTACCTTCGCCCTTTTGAGATTGCCGTCAAGGAAGCGAAACCATGGGCCATCATGACAGCTTACAACCACGTCAACGGTGTTCACTGCGATCAGCATGAATGGCTCCTGCAGGATGTCCTCCATAGAAACTGGGGCTGGGAGGGTTTGGTCATGAGCGACTGGGGTGGCACGAATTCGGTGGCTGCAGCACTCAACGCAGGTCTCGATCTTGAGATGCCAGGTCCTCCTCGACTGAGAAAGGAGCAGGACGTTCTCGAAGCACTCCAGAGGGGAGAGCTGACAGAAAAGACTATTGATAACCGTGCTCGTTCCGTCATCTCTTTTGCCCTCAAGCTGAGAGCCCTGGAAAAGAAGGTTGATCCCACCAAATTTGGATCATCAGCTGACACACCAGAGCAACGAGCCATTATTCGCAACGCAGGAGCTCGAGGAATCGTACTTCTAAAGAACGAAAAGAATATTCTGCCAATCTCCAAAGAAAAGGTTAGCGGGAAGAAGATTGCTCTCATTGGTTTTGCGAAGGATGCGCTTGCTCACGGAGGCGGAAGTGCTTCTGTCAATGCCTACCGCAAAATCTCGCCGTGGGACGCCCTACACGAAGCCCTCGGTGATTCCGTCACGTTCACTTTTGCCAAGGGCGCGCATCGCGAGCGACTTTTGCCCGCCATCAGCGGAAACGGAGACTGTGGTACAGTCGTTGGTTTGGACGGTCAACCAGGTTTTACTCGGCTGCTCTTTGAGGCAGACAAGACGGAGCCCGTGTCGACTTTGCCGCAGTTGACCTCGGCATATTCTCCCCTAGGGTCGCAGGAGTCATTGTGGAGGAGACTTGAAATCGTCGGAGACTTTGTTCCCAAAGAGACTGGAGAGCATTATTTTGCCTGCTCTGGACTGGGACCGACTCGTGTCTTTGTCGATGACGATCTCATCTTTGAGCAAAAGACCAACTGCTCCGACCCCATGGGCTCTCTTTTCCTCGCAGCGCCCGAGCCAGAATTCAGGCACAAATTCACCGCCGGCAAGACATATCGTATCCGTATCCTCAGCGACCCTCCTACTAAGATTGGCCTGACCATCCTCGAGGGCCGCAGCGGTGTTCGTGTTGGCTTCTCGCTCGAGTCTGATCACGATGCCGATCTTCTGGGCGAGGCCAAGCAAGTCGCTGAAGATGCGGATCTCGCCATTGTTTTCACGGGTCATGATCCTCAGTGGGAGACCGAGGGTCGAGACCAGGACTCGTTCCACCTCCCCCGCCAGGGCACTCAAGATGCGTTGGTACACACAGTCGCGTCTGCTAACAAGAACACCATCGTTGTCAACTCGACAGGAGTCGCCATTGCCATGCCCTGGCTGGACCAAGTTTCCGGTGTAGTCCAAGCCTGGTTCTCTGGGCAGGAATGTGGTCATGCGATCGCGGATATTCTGACGGGAGCTGTGAACCCGGAAGGTCGGTTACCAGTCAGCTTTCCAAAGAATATCGAAGACGCCCCTGCACATGGAAACTTTCCCGGAGAGTACGTAGATGGTCAGTTGAAAGTCGCATATAAGGAGGGTGTGTTTGTGGGATATCGCCATTTCGATCGTTTGGAGAAGGAAAAGGTCAACTTTGCTTTCGGTTACGGCCTTTCGTACACCGACTTTGAGTATAGACTTTCATCTGTCGCTAAGGAGGATGGAGCTGAGGGCGGCTTTGATATCAATGTTGAGGTGTCCAATACCGGCGGTGTAACAGGCGGCGCGCTGGTGCAGATCTATGCCGGACGAGTCGCCAGATCTCCCGAACATCCGATTAAGAGCTTGGTGGCATTCCAAAAAGTTCAGCTGCAGCCAGGTAAAAAGAAGGAGGCCAAGCTGTCGGTCCAGAAAAGAGATCTCGCGTACTTCAATGAAGATGTCAAGAAATGGGTAGTCGAGCAGGGGGATTACCGCTTTTCACTTGGATTGTCAGCGGCTGACATTGTTGACGAGGCAGTCATCAACATAAGCTCTTCATCTTATGACCCTTAGATTTAGAGATTATCCCAAAACAAATGAAATCTATTAAGTCTTGTCAAGTGCTTGATACGAGATCCTTTCTAAACCATTGCAGTAGCATTTCCACCCAAACCGAGACCAGATTGGCCTTTTTACCATCTTCCAAGCTGTATTCCAAAATCCATATTCTCTTCAAACTATTTCAAAGCGCATAATTGTCGATCGAGCGGTTACTGGTAGGGGATATCTGAACCGTCCTTTCTGCCCGCACTGGCTTGCCAGTCACGGCCTGGGACGTTCATCTCATCCACGGAATGGGTCCGATCCACGGTAGCTGCGGTGCATCTCCGTCGCAGTGCTGGAAGAGTCCGGTCTCTCGCCCTTGGTCGCGGCCTTGTAGTCTCTAAACTCAAAGTAGGAAACGCCGGTAACAAAGAATGCCATTTTGCTATTTTCAGGAAACTCGGGTCAGTCATCTTGATATATATCGACGCCGTCGCGGACTTCGGCCCAGAAGCAAGCACAAAAGTCCATGGCGTCGAGGACGTTGGGCACTAACCACATGCAAATGGCGAGCACCAGGATGACCCATCCGAGAGCGCAGGTGGTGCCAAGGCAAGATTGGGTGTTTGCTTGCAGAGACATGAAGGCAACCGCGGACCAAAAGACAATCTCGAGGCAGTTGATGATGAGGTTGGCCTTGTAGCTCAGCCACTTTCGGAAGTATTTGGTGTGTTGGCTGAGAAGTTGGTAGAGAATGAGGATGATGGATTTGGCAGCCTATTTTTGGCAGTCAGCACTGTGGAAGATGGATAACTCTAGTGTTGTTTGATCTTCTTACCATTCCCAGTGCCATACTGCCGGATCGCGTCCTGGGTGCGTTTGGATTACGCAGAGCAAGTCGGACGAGTCCCAGGATGAGCACCACCAGGGACACGATGAGTTCCACGATGTGAACTGGCATCTTGAATCGGGAGGCGAAGATACGTCTCAACATGCTGTTTTCCATGACGGCCATATTGAAAGGAATCGATATTATCGGACAGTTTCTTAGTCGCAGGGGAAAAGTTCACGACTCGGTGGATAGGTCGAAGGGTCTAAGTGAGCAGGCTGTCGGAGGCAATTGAGGCTGTTGAGATGAATGAGACTTAATGTCAACATCTGCGAGCGACCTATTGAATTTATCTACAAAGTCAACTTCATATCTGACGCAGGAAGATTGAATAGCTGTTCGTTGACGTTGGTCCCGGGCTGTGCAGCTACCCGCTGGATCGGTTTCGCTTCCGCCAACGCCAACTCGTGCGTGCCCCTAATTCGTTTTCATGGTTTCCAATACGAAGCACGGCAATCATGGCGCAGACGACGGGTAAGCCCTACGGCCTGTCCATCAAACCTTCGCATTAACCTTGAAATCGTGCGCAGCTAGTAGTCAAAACAGCCCTGCACACGTTCCAATTGGTAGGGTCTTGGAATTGTTCAACTTTAAACAGGTAATCTGCAAGGCTAGAGTGAGCTACAGGCACCTTTGACGTGCCATGACAGATCTAGCGGGCCGGTGCCAAGGCTCATCATCATCTCCTCGGGTTCGGGTTCGGGATCGCCTTGGTTAAGGCCCCGGTCTGAGGCCCTTCAGGCCCTTTGAAGCGTCCGCCATAGCCACTAATAGCTGCATGAAGTGTTATCTGAATCAAGCACCAAGAAAGCAAAATTCTAGAATCTCGGTCTCGCAACATGTCCTTCATCCCATAGCCTCTGCGTTGTTCCTCCGACGGGGCCGGGACAGGGCAACGATGCATTGAGCTCACCTTGTCAAAGAATCCACACAAGGTTACGAAACGCGTACAGATAAAGACATTACGATAAGACCGAAACAAAATCCAAGCCTTCCGGAGAATTAAAGGTTTAGCCCCAGACATTGTTATTCCGATACACGCGTTCCAGCCCTTCCCGTCGTGACGAGCAGGGACGCTTGGGTTCTATTTTCATCGACAAGCCTTTAATGAGTCCATTCCAGCCTCAATTTATTATTTTTGTGCAAGAAAGCAAAACAATCTGTATCATTTCCTGTCTCGCGTCGCTGCAACCCTTCATCACGCCGTTCTTGGCTTTCGTCCCCAGACAACCTTCTGCCAGTAATAGGCATGGATATCCTTGGATCTAATCTCACGCCGAAAGTGTGTGAGATAGACTGCAACTTCCTCTCGCGTCCAACCAAGCGTGGTTGCCATGAACAGTACAGCGCCCTCCGGGTCCTTCTCGAAAGCTAATTGCATGAAGATGCCGATTTCCCGGAGTCTGGGATCTTTGGGCCAAGATCCAATTGGGTTCTGCGCCGTCTCAGCCATCCGATAAGGGTAGAACCAGCCATGAACAACTTACCCTGACATTATGCTCTTCAATGTCTACGAAGCCGGCCTCTTCCATGGCCTTTCTCTGAATTTCATCTTCGAATAAGGTGAATGGACGACCGATCTTGAGCCCGCCCTCGACGAAAAACTTCCCCCATTGATTTAAAGCGCTTGTCTCGCCGACCGTACCGTCATCGCTCTCCACGCACGACGAAGGCTCGTAGCTTTCAAGATAACCGCCCGGCTTCAGGCTTTTGTATGCCTGCTTGAAGAGAGCGGTCCAATCGGCAATGCTACCTACAAGCCATCGCGTATGGATATAGTCGATCGAGTTCTCCTGGAACGTCCAGTCCTGCGTGCAGTCATCAATTTGACTAGGCGTACGTTAGCATTGCTGATCTTAATGAAGAGAAACACTAACGAATTGGTCCTTACAATTCCAGATTAGGCGGCACCCAGCTGGGCTGTATAGGCGAGATGTCCGTTCCTATTATGGAAGCATTGGGAAACTCATCAGCAAAGTCACTATCCAAATCAGTAACTGTCCTAAATAGCAACCACTTCAAGACGCACATGGCCCATATACCTAAGCACAGGTCAGTGGAGAAATGTCAGTGGTCGAATACGTCAGTACCTGTGCCTGTTCCAATGTCGACTACTTTCTTAATCTGCCTTTAGTCAAGGTCATTTAAACTCTTTAGCTACATACCTGGATGTCCTCTTCCAATGGCGCCAAGTGTAATTTACCATCCAATAGAAGTGTCAGTACGTGATGGCTAAGAAGTAATAAGTTCTAATTCAATCGTTCTGTTTTGAAGATTGAACGCACTTAATGTCCATGGCCTCACTGGCGTCCCCGTCAACTGTGCCCCTACATTTCCTGTCAGCGACTTGGGATATCCCGCACTGATCATACCAACCAGTATTCCGCTTTTCCTTGGTCGCTGTGGTACTTTCGGCCATGAAGGGTCCTGTATTGAAGGATGCTGGAAGTAATGGATGCAGTCGAACTCTCAATACCAGTGATGGCCGAATGTCATGTTGAGCATCGAGCTCCTCAGCTATTTTCAGGAACTGTAAAACGCTCCTACAGGCTTGCAAAACTCACCTCGGCAAGCTGTGCCCAATGCTGAGGAGGCAAAATCCCAGACCTCCCGGTAGGGCTCGGATGATCGCTGGCTGGCGGGCTTGGGCTCGAGTCGCTAACGGCTTTTCCCGCCTTATTCTTGGGCGAACGGTCTGACATTATCACAAATGACAAGTTCAAGTAGCGAAGAAGAACGCTTCTAAAGTTTAATGAGAGAATTACCATAATTTATGTGACCGTGATGCGGGGCTGATCGCACGATACCTATGCATGTCAAACAAATCAACATCTCTCATTTGAGAGAGTTCAAGACACGAGCCAATCCTAAATCGACTTACCACGCAATCATTTTCTCCAAACTCCATAGAGCTAGGTTCAAGGGACGACCAGGGCGGTTATGAGGAATATTTACAGTGCAGCCCCTGGCAGTATGATGCAGTGCGAGTCATGAGGTGAAGGGGTCATTGCCAACATAAAGTGACATTTGTGCTGACCATGAAATATTTGTAGAGTTTATACACAGAAACCCTTTCAAATTGGGGATGAATGAGATGTCAATATTCCAGAATCGAAACAGGCGATGAATTAACTACTGTTGCTACCTGACACTGGATAACTTGACGAACATGGTCCTTTTTGTTTGGGTGAACAAGAAAAGTCCTTTCTCAAATCTGTAAAAAAAAAGGGGGGGATTGGAAAGAAAAGCATGAAAGAAAATGAACATGAAAATGAAAATGAAAATAAAACGCGTATAAAAGAAACAAGCACTTATTGTGGCAATCTCAATGGCAAAATCTCACCTTAAACTTCCAAGAGGTGCCTCCAGCCACTGACAATCCCAACTCATGGCATCATACATTTCTCAATCTTTCTTCTTTTGAGCGGCTTGTGCCATCCTGCCAGAAATGGGAACCATACTCTCGGTTATCTTGTCCTAAGATAGGTATCAGATACAAATCAATAGTCATTTCGTGTGAGAGTACTCACAAAGATCGACTGCGGCGACAGCCACACTCCCAGCCGAGCAAAAAAGGCATCTGTACCGGCCCACACAGGTCCGACCGAGCCCTTTTCAATCTCACGAACCACCTTGTTAGCATACTGCCTTGTACTAATGGCGTTTTTCTGGAGGCTTCCGGTGGAAATCTCGTGGATCAGGTCTTGGACGTCATAGTAATGCGATGCTTCGGGGACTTTCTCCTCCTGGTAATTGTCGAAGAAGTTGGTCTTGACGCCAGTAGTAACGAGACTGATGGTTCGAACTCCGAGAGGTGCTAATTCGTGGCGCCATGTCTCGCTGCCGCTGAGCAGAGCAGCTTTGGATGCATTGTAGACGCCTATGTAACTTATTAACCCTAGTATCTTTGTCAATAATTGCCTGGACTTACTCATAAAGGCCATGGGTAGGTGAGCGCTCGCGGAGGTGTTATTCACAATGCACC
Organism: Rugonectria rugulosa; assembly: GCA_023509875.1. Classification (NCBI taxonomy): domain Eukaryota; kingdom Fungi; phylum Ascomycota; class Sordariomycetes; order Hypocreales; family Nectriaceae; genus Rugonectria; species Rugonectria rugulosa. The sequence goes on along the minus strand of JALNIO010002683.1, from coordinate 2,597 downwards.
CCTTCGCCTTGATCAAAAGAGGAGCAAACGCCTGAATCATGGCCAAAGGAGCCCAGAAGTTGACGTCAAAAACTTTCTTGGCTTCGGGGATGGATATGTCCAGTGCAGGTAGAACCATGTTTCCGGCGCTGTTGTTGACCAGGACATCAAGTCTGTCGCCGGTCACTCTCTTGACGCTCTCGACGGCGGCGCTGATTGACTCCTCAGATAGGACGTCGAGCGTGAGGACGCTGACGTTGCTGGAGTTGGAGAGAGTGGGTGAAATCTTTGCTGGGTTCCGTACGGTTGCAAAGACTTGATACCCCTTTTCCTGGAAGAGCTGAGCGAGGCCGTCACCAATGCCTCCGCGGGAGCAACCTGTGATGAGGACAGATTTTCTGATAACAGACATATTGGAATGATTATTCTTTTGCCAAATTGATAGGACAAGTGCTGTTGTTCGGTGAAACGCAGTGGGCTTTTCCACGACTTTATACCATCTCAACTCACCCCAACATTAGTGCATGAGAACAAGTACTTCTGTCGAATTATTAATCATCCCATGATGCCATTCATCACATCGGATTTCGGCAGGTCTATAACGACCGAACACACTGCTATACCTAAAATAGAATACAAAACAGTATCTTGTCAACCAAAAGATGAAAGAGTCCTCGTCATTTACTCCATGGAACTCCCTAGGGTAACAGGCACGAGAGGGAGGTACTTTACACTATACCCAAAATGGAATACAAACAAAAGTCTTGGCATTTCTTTGCCCCACATTTGCGGTGAAGGCATATTGGCAATTGGTAAGCATCATCTCGACATCTGATCATCGCGTCTAAGCCCGACTCCCTTGACGGTAAAGTTGGCGGGATTCGGAATCAATGAGATCGGTTGTAGTATCCCTGAACGCGGAGTCGTGCGAGCGCTTGGATCGACTCCGCCGGGGCGCATCCTCGGGGACTGCGCGATTCAGGAGAGGTGAGCCGCTTCTTCTTCAGGGTTTCGACGTTGCTGAACACGGCAACTTGGCTTGTTCTGGGCTCATGCCTAAAACATGGCACCTTTAGACACACATGTATCAGCTTCTGAGTTTCTGGGCTGCGATCAGGATCCGGAGGCTGAAGACCGATGGCAGAGACACCATGTCCGGGCGAATGATTCTACCGAGAGGAGATTGATGCAAATCAACGTGCAGATTACCGGACGTGAGGCCCTCAATAAAGCGGAAAACTTTTCCGAGCTGACTTGAGTGCCACCGCGGGCGCCCAGGGTTGACATACACCAAAAGCTCTTAGCTTGGATCTCAGACGAACATCTGAAGCTGATATGGGGAAGAGGACTGGTGCAAAGTCATTGGTGAACTATCCCCTGATTTCCCCAAAACGATTACCACAGCAGAAATGCAATGGGAGCCTTAGCAAGGATTCAGGCACAAAAACCAACTGCCAGCGGTGCTTGACAACCTCACCGCCATCGCAGCCGAGAACCAAGCCGTGAGTGATTGGATACCAACTTTGGTCGCGGGGAAATTAGTCGCACAAAAGGATATGTGGCATACCGATTGGATTGCCGTTCAAGTCAAATGGTTCTGGCCCAATTGTCAGCCTCCCAAATTGAATTGGGAGGGCCTTGTCGTTCCCTCCCCCTCCTGTCTTGCTCGTGGAGATGGCTCCATCCACTCGAGACCGTTTGCCCTCACTGAGGGGCATTGAGCCCTTCAATGGGAGCTCATCATTCCAGGGATAACCACTCCGTATCAATTAGATCCTTGAGGAAGCGGCAGGTGTGGCCCCAGACTCCAGGGCTGCACTTGGCGGTACTCCTGTTGGAGTGAAGTCGGGGCGGAAGGGGCTAATGTTGACGGTCGTGGTAGCACAGGATTCCACTCACCACGAATCTTGAGACTTTAAGACCTCAACAGTAATAAAAGTAAATGAATAAATAAATAAAGCTAATAACAGAATAAGCTATAGCTTTTAATTAGGCTATTTAGGTAACGTACATGATAAGCATGCGGCGCAGATAAGCATGCGGCGCACTTTTCTCAACCTTCCAACTAGAAATCACAATAAAAACACAACCAACTATTCAATTAATTCAAACTAATCACTTTCCTCTTCTTCAGAAGTCTCAATC
>JALNIO010000277.1:0-23915 GCA_023509875.1 Rugonectria rugulosa | reverse complement strand
CTTTTTCTATTCTTATACTAATTATTACCTACTTAGCTCTTATATTATTAGTATATTTCTTATTTGCTATTTCTACCCCTTGTCACGGAGGCACTTAGCAAACCATGGAGGTTCTAGATACCAAGCACCAGAAAACGCTTCAAAACGCTATTCTAAATGTTCTTTCTACCGATATCGCTGAGCATGTGTATGCCCAAATCCTCGACGGATTACCGACCATGGAGTTTCTAAACGACAGCTATCCTGTTCAGAGGGAGCATCCTGTCGCGGTGCTTAACCATTCCCGCGTCTGTGAAGGCTACCTCGAGAAAGCTCGCGGTCTCAGAGATAGATTCGACCCATGCGAACTGTCTCTCAAATCCTCCGTTTGACCAACATCCCAAGCAGCAGACCATTCTCCTCACAAGTGCATAGGTCTTGCAGGCTTTCCAGAACGCCATTCCAGGCTCCAAACATTTTAATTTGCGTCTCATCGAGCTGGTGGTAGACGCTTGTCATCACATTGCTGCCCACCTATTTGAGTTGGATGCTGGGGCACACAAACATCAAGTGTACCAAGACTGGCTAGAAAGGGCTCGGGTAGCGGCTGCAAATGGTGACCCCTACAGCGCCTCCCCCTTCCCCCCTGCAGCGTTCTCCCACATGGCATACACTTTTCCCGCACAATACCCTAGGGGTATCGCCGATGTCGTTGGGTATTGGGCAGAGGGCAAGATTTTTGGTGGTGTTATCGTATTTGAACGTGGCGAGACTGAGCAGGAGGTAAGACATCATTTCCCGTACCAGCTGTTCTTCATCTCAGTCAGTGTACTTGGTTCACCATCATCCTAGTGCCTTGATATGCGGATTCACGGTGCATCTCTAAGAGGTCCCCAAACTCTTTATCCGCCAACAGAAGAACAATTTGATGCCTTCATGAAGCTTCTGCTCTCTGACCAGCCCGAAAAGGGCTCAGCACCTCTTCCAGTGTACGGGACACCCATGAACCGGCCTCGATGGAATCCATACCATGCAATTGCACGTTATAATATATTCAGGGATAAGTATGAACGCAAGGTCTCGAGTGAACTTCCTTCGCATCGATGTGTTGTTGACCCCAATGACTGGCCTGAAGTTGGGGACGAATTCTTTTTGCTCTTCCAAACACAGGCTCAGTATACTGGAGAACCTGTGGATGAGGAAGGGATTGCTGCAGCCGAAGCACGGCTAAAAGAGGTGACCACCTCATCCCCGTGCTGGGGAGATTGGGGGAATAGGGAAGGGAAATGGAGGTACAAATAAGCAATGATGCGTGGGAGAAAGTCACTACGAGGGTCGCTGGCAGATGTAGAATCAGAAGATTAATATAGCGAGATCATTAAAACTGTCTTTAATTGGTTAAATTATTTTCTTCTCATTGTCTACCAGTAAGGCTTAATGCCTCCACGTTTCGCAGTGCTTGTGTACTGGTTACTAAGACTTGAAAAGATATAAAGGTAAGTAATTGAACAAACATAAAATTACAATATATATAAGATAATACTCTACAGGCTACATATTAAGATACAATATCCATTAGATTATTTAGCATGACAATGTAAACTTCAACTTGCGAGACGAGTCAGCAACTCCAAAGTGCTTCTCAACCTCAGGGCTTGATTGAGGGGAGTCGAACGCGGTGAACCAAAAGGCACTACTATCAGTCTGCCCCCAAAGCCAACAGCCAACATTGTTGTAATAGGTTTTCAAGTCAGCGAGTGTTGCCAGAGCCTTCTGGAAGTTGGCCCCCTTGGTTGGCCAGCCAGTTTCTCCGACCCAGACCGAGGCTTTAGAATTGACTGCTTTGACGTGACTCTTGACCTGCCAGTACGAGTTCTGAAACGTCTTCTGTTGGATGGCCTCCTTGATGGAAACACCTTGCCAATAGGGGAACCCATTTGTGATGGCAATATCGCAGGCCTTGGTGACGACGTCATTGGCGCCGTCGACCCAAGCAGTCCAAGTGTCGGTGTGGCCGACCTACAATCAATGCATTAGATATGAACCGGGTTGGGCAAAGTAAGGTCTTGTCTTACCTTGATCTTCTTGGAGTACTGTCCAACCATTCCACGGACATCGTAAATCTGAGTTGCGAGCTTTTGGGGGGTAATGTCCTTTCGGTAGAGATCCTCAGAGCCAACACTGACAGCTGCAATCCAATCGGTGCCGTGAGTCTTGATTGCATTCAGGAGGGCTCCCTTCTCTGCCCCGAAATGGGCGTCGTCGGTAGCCCAAACGCCAACTACAATCTTCAGGCCAATTGCCTTGGCAGCTGGCACAGCATTTGCCAATGCTATCGTGACGCATTAGTCAAAGGAGCTCTCTGTCTGGCCTTTTCTGGGGAGCTTACTGTTGCAGTCGCTGGCGGCATAGAGACGAACGGCGTTGAATCCTTTATCCCAGCCTTTGATCGTCTTGAAGTCCGCCTTCCAATCCGCCGTTGCTTTGCAGTCTCCGTTGGCCTTGTTGGCTCCGATGCTAAAGCCCTTGTATTGGCCGGCCAGGGCCTGCGCTGGGAGGAGCAGCAAAGTGGCGGCTAAGTTGAGAAGCTTCATGATGTAAAGAAACTCTTGATTATTGATGTAGGGACAGATGGAGCTCGAGATGGAGGGAGAAAAGTTAGGAGGATGCACTCTAGTACTTGTCGCCTGAACATGCATCCCCTCCCCCCTTTTTTTTCCCTTTCACGCTTATTTGCGCCTCACCTTTCGTCGTCTCCTTTTAGGGCGACTCTAGACCGTCATCTGGTAAATTTTCATGCTATTAATAAGCATTGCCTCCTACTTGTGCACTCACTAATGACACTATACGAAGTGAATACGAGACAGTTTATGGATCCCAGCGCCCTAGCCAACGGTAGATCCCAGCATACCGATTGGCTGCCCTGAAGCTACTAGCGGGCAACCAGTTAAGCCTTGACATCGAGATCTGCCAAACAAGCCCTACAACTATCAGAGGTTCCCATGCGGATGAGTTGCTGCCATGCCATAGGCCAATCGGCACACTTGACGACAGGCTTGTAGTCTAATTCATGGTGGCAATCCTGCTGGCCTTGGCCGCTGCTAGCCTTTATCCGAGCCGGCACAGACTGATGGGAATCCGGGGGAACAGAGTTGCGTTTGTCCCTCCCTATATTAGCCCTCCCAGCTGCTGTTCTCTTAGACTGGGGGAGCAGCCGCCACCGTCGCCAGGTTCGGGTTGTTCCTTCGAGTCCCCTCAAGCATAGCGCGAAGCAAAATGACACCACGGTGACAACCGCCCATCTCCCGCCCAAAAAACTGGAAGCTCCCGACCCCATAAAGCGAAACTTACCTATCACATGACCTGGATTTATCGCCCACATGGTAAGTACCTCATGGCCACCACTTGTTGTAGGTATGCATATACTCCCCTGGCACACATGTCGCCGCTCGCGTATCTGTCCCGCCTGGCGGACCGTCGGCTAGCCATACAAGTTTCCTCCCTGACGGCTCTCCATTCAACTGACCAACAGCATCTTTTGATGAATGTCGCCATTCAAATTGCGCGCAAACGTTTGATGGACCAACTTCGATGCTAAAGCGATACCCTCGCAGACTAAACTTGCTCATGGATTTGATCTCCTCCCGTGCTGAATCGATTCCCGCGGATGATCGGTTGAGAGACGAGAAACCGTCGTAAAAATTGCTGGAGAATGTTCGCTATTCTACTGTAGCCAATGCTGGAAATGGCTTATCCGGACCCCAACGTAAAACGATTGGCGGCGAACGAGATAGCGTACTGTGGCATGGGCACATGTATAATGGTTCACCAATGACATATGTGCCAGGGCGCCACCTGGAACCAGAAACTATAGAGATTGAACCCGCAGGGGAATGACAGGTGATGCTTGACTACTGGCAAGCTGGAGGTGCCTCTGCTGGAGACGTATCGGAGTGTGCTCGATACTATGTTTCGAGGTACAGCCTTGGGCTGGGGGAATGAAGATCTCATCCTGACTAGTTAGTAATCGTATTATGGTCTTCGTTTTGAGATGTTATCCTGGAGTAGTAATGAGGCTTGGTTGGACGATCACCATCAGCACAATTAATTGACATCATCAAGAAGGCGAAAAGAAGAAAAAGAGCAATAAGTCAATAAGATCGATCAATGATTAATAGATCAAATCAGCGAGCGGTATAGGCAAATGGAATCAACATGCCTCAACCACTGCTGTGGCCGAATCTTCCTTGCACGATCAACCCCAACTCTTGGAATATGTTTATTATGGCCGTTGTCATTAGAGAGTGTTATGTTCGGGGAAGATTTAAGAGATGGTCTGGACTTTTCCTTGATAGCAGGGAGAGCGAGCACTCTGAGGGGTATCGCTATGAGGAGCGGGTATTTCGACACAAGGTGGTCGAGCTCGAGGGCCGAGAGAAAGACTATCGAAACCAGAGAGAAGAAGGCAATATCTGTTATGATCCCGCACTTCACTCCTCAATAAGAATCAGGGACAAACGGGTTTCCTGCAGACATAGCTCCAGTACATATATATGTTGCGGGAAGAAATGCTCCTCTTCCCGTTCTCGTAGAGGACATATTCGGTCTGACGCAGACTTCCTCTGCACAGGCTACATATTCCTGTTAAATCTGACCTGGGATTATTTACATAGCCTAGATACCAAAATCACAACCCCGTCGGTACTCTTTTGATTTGCTTCTTGCTTTGGTGCCAAAGTGATTACACAATATGCCTGTGGACTGACTCTACGTGTTAGTCTACAATGTTAGAGTCGTTGACAATGGAATCTCATCGGCTGCCAAGTTATGACTTGATCTGACAAGACGTCTTTGCTTTTCTTGAAGATATATAAAATGCCCACCTTGCTGGGATCAAGGTGGAACTCACCTTGGCCATGCTCCCTTAACAAAATTTTGCGTGGTTTCCGTGAGTTTGACTGGGAGAGAGTTTGCTTCCCGACGCAGGATGGAAAGGATAACAACTCCCAAGCAGACAGCATCATCGGTCAATAACAAGTATTTTACGAGAGTTTATCTTGTGCATGATTTGCCTGAAATTCACGAGCAGGCGTGTGGCGGTATTTGGACTACCATCATGTACTTGATGACTCACGAGTGTCTTGTACAAGTATTCATTCACAGGCGTGTCTCGCAAACAGTTGTCACACTTGGCATGGAAGACTGATGAGTAAGCCGTTGCAAAAACGGACAAATGCACTTGGGAAACAGCAGCGACCCTGGCAAGTTGGCATGTTGGGTACCTACCTACCTACCTAGGTACTGTACCTAGGTAGGTAGGTATCCGCACCTTTGGCACCTAATAGTAGCGGTCTGTCTGCCAACTCACTCAATCACTGCGCGCTAGGCCAAATGCTAGCGGTGCAGGGGCGGACCGCGCCCGAAGTGGGGATTGACTTGATTCATTACAGTCCATCAATGCTTTATGAAGAAAGAGAAATTGATTCATTGCAGCCCGAAGACCGAAGACTCCGTCGAAGCAAGTGCAAATGGTGAAAATATCTTGCTTGTGACAGGCCACTCGTCCCACTTGATGCCACTTGGCTCAGGCCGTTCGTTCCTTCAAATCAGCACGGCCCCCCGCCAATCCGTCATTTTATCACCGAGGCGACCAACCAGGGGCCAGCAAAGGGGTTGGCCAGCCGAAAAAAAACATTTTCTGGGCAAGCTCTTTTGCTCTTTGCTTTTTGGGTCGGTCACGAACCTACCAGAACCCAACCTCGACATCTGTACGTCGGTCGTATCAGGCACATAAACTACGCCACCGCATCCCTCGCCTCGGCCTTCACTTCAGTCACAAGTGAACAAGTCAACTCCGGTTGATACCCTGCATAATCGAGTTCGCTCTCCTTTTCCTCCCTTCTCCTTTTGTATCCTTACCTCACCTCACCTCACCGACAAACTTCCTTCCTCCCCCCTTCCCCTCCTCCCCCTACCTCTCCATCGACATGGGACAAGTCCTCTCCGTCTTCGACCACAGTAGCGGTGGAGCTGTCACCGACGCCGAGAGAAAAGCCCTCGAATCCAAGCTCGCCGACCGAGAAGAAACAATTGCCGTTCTTGAGGAGGACCTTTCCAAGAAGGAGAAGGAATACAACCTCGCCTCTAAGGATGCCGAGGAATTAAGGGAGAAGATCAAGGCCCTCGACGCCCAGTCTTCGTCGTCCACCAAGGAGACCCAGTCCCAGATTGTCCAGCTGAGGACCGAGCTCAAGGAGACGGCCGACAAGGCTGCTGAGCAGCTCCGCGGTGCCGAGGAGACCTCCACATCTCGTGCTCGGGAGCTTGATGCTGCCAAGGCTGAATTGGCCTCCCTCGAGGAGAAGCTCCAGGGTCTTGACAAGGAGAAGCAGTCCCTCGCCGAGGAGCTCGCCGCCGTGAAACAGCAGCTGGCCGAGGCCAAGGAGGAGCGTGCTGCTCTCGAAGCTTCCCTCAACAACGAGGTCGCCTCCCTCAAGACTCAAATTGCTGAGTCGGAACAGAAGCTTGTCGTACTCCGACAAACCCACACCGCTCTTGAGACCGATCTCGCCACCGCTACCAAGGCACTCGAGGACCAGCGCCAAGCCCTGGTCGAGTCGGAAAACAAGCTCAAGGACCTCCAAGAAGGCCATGAAAAGCTTCAGTCTGGCTCCGAGGCCCAGGTCTCTGCTGTCAAGAAGGAGCTCGCTGACTCCCTAGACAAGCTCACCGCCCTCCAGGCGACCCACGACAAGTCCCAAGCCGACTCCGAGGAGCAAATCGAGTCGCTCAAGAAGACGGTGGCTGAGCTCGAGGCTAAGCTCAAGTCGCTGGAGGAGGCTAATGAAGCTTTGAAGAAGGACTCCTCTGCTGAGCTTGTTGCCGCCCAGAAGACCGCCGCCGACTTGCAGGACAAGTTCGCTGGTCTGCAAACATCCCACGACAACATCACCAAGGAGCTTGTGGCTGCCAAGAAGGAGCTGGCTGCGGCTCAGGAACAGAAGCAGTCCGCTGAGACGGAGCACGCGTCACAATTGGAGAAGCACAAAGCCGAGATCGCCCAGGCGCAGAGTGACCTCGCTGGTTCGCAGGCGGCCCAGACGAAGCTCGAGGACGACCACGCTGCAGAGATTGAGAAGCACAAGAAGGAAGCTTCTGATCTGGAGAGCAAGCTCAACATCCTGACCAACGAGCACATCTCGCTGCAAAAGACCCATGACGAGCAGGCCGCCAAGCTCAAGGCCTTGACCGAGGAGCATGAGTCCTTGAAAAAGGAACATGATGGGCAAGTTGCCAACCTTGCTGCTGTGTCAAGTGAGCGAGATGCCGCCAAGAAGCAGTATGAGGAGGAGGTGGCCAAGCTTAAGGCTGTGTCTGAGGAGCTGGAATCACTGAACAAGTCGGCAGGCGACGAGAGTGCCAAGGTGTCTGAGCTGTCCAAGAAGGTCGAGACGGCTGAGGCCAACGTCAGTAAAGCTGAGGATGCGCTGAAGGCATCTCAGAAGGTGAGCCAATGTTCTCCATCGAACCCGGGTATTGATTGACGCTAACGCTGTGCAGGAGAAAAAGGACCTCGAGACAAAGGTCACTGACCTCCAAGCTGCTGCCAACCAGTCCAAGGAAGTCGAGACAGCTTTGAAGACCAAGCTCGACGAGGCCGAGTCCAAGATTTCTGCTGCCGAGAAAGAGGTCAAGGAGACCAAGGAGGCTGAGGCCGCTCTCAAGACCAAGCTTGAGGAGGCTCAGGCTACCCTGGCTACCACTGAATCCGACAAGTCCGCAGCTAAAGACGCCGAGGCTGCCCTCAAGACCAAGCTCGAGGCGACCGAGGCCGATAACAAGTCTGTGAAGGAGGCTGAGACTGCTCTCAAGGCCAAGCTCACGGAGGCCGAGACCAAGATTTCTGCCGCCGAGAAGGAGACCAAGGATGTCAAGGATGCCGAGATTGCCGTCAAGGCTAAGCTTGAGGAGACCCAGGCCAAGCTTTCTACCGCGGAGGCTGACGCCAAGTCGGCCAAGGAGTCTGAGGCTACCCTCAAGTCAAAACTCGAAGAGGCTGAGACCAAGCTTTCCACGGCTGAGAAGGAGGGCAAGGACACCAAGGAGTCTGAGGCTGCGTTAAAGATCAAGCTGGAAGAGGCCGAGGCCAAGCTCGCCGATGCCTTGAAGGCAGCCAAGGAAGCTGAATCTGCTTCCAAGGCTAAGCTGGAGGAGACTGAGAAGAGCCTGTCCACGGCCGAAGCGGAAAAGAAGGAGTTTCAGGATGCCGAAGCCTCGTTGAAGAGCAAGCTCGAGGAGGCTGAGAAGAAGAGCAAAGATGCCGAGTCGGAGCTGAAGACGAAGCTGGAGGCTGCTGAAAAGGAGAAGTCGGAGGCGCTCGAGAAGACCAAGGCGCTTGAGGAGGAGCTGAAGGAGCTCAAGGAGAAGGCGGCTGCTGCGGTTGAGGAGAAGCCCAAGGAGGCCGAAGCATAATGTTGCACATGACTGAAATGATGATTCTGCATAATGCATCTGGAGGATAGAGAAATTTCCATTCTAATGTATGAAGAGAGATGGGAAACGAAGGAGCAGGCGCCCACGTCTCTGATGATATCGATACCCACCTATAGTTTGCAGTATGATAATGCTTGCGAAGGGATGACTTTTCCATCCTTTCTTTTTCTTATTCCTTTAGAAAAAAGTAATTGAATGCTGCGATTATGTCTTTTACTGAGCGCGCCGAGGATAGTTGGTAGATGCTGGTCGTGGGTGAATACTACCTACCAATCAGGTATCTGTACTCCGTACTCTGTACCCGGTCAGGTACCGATCTGTAGGTAAGGTACCTCGCAGGATAGGTAGGGAATGAACGTGCATCTGCAACTATCCATCCATGGGCAAAGCATAAACACGTACCTGAGATAACTACCTGAGGTACCTGGGTAGGTACCTACCTACATCTTGTACGGAGTCACCGACTCACGTGTGTGTACTCTGTACGCAGGACAGGCTGACTCATCACCACAGCTTGGTGATCCATTGCGTGGGTGTCCAATAACTTGACGTGCGGACTTTGAGGTCGAGAGGAGTAAAGATACCGAGCTTGTTGATCTCGGTTGCGCTTGGACTGGGCTCTTCCCTGTCCCCCATGGCCTGGCAGCCTCCGTGTTGGTAGCGATGACGAGGTTGAGTTGTGACTGTGACCTCGCCGCAAGCATGGGATACTGTGTGTCATGCTGTACGGAACACTGTATGCACCCACATCGGCCGAGGTTCCTGTCTAGGATAAGGTGAGGACGAAGAGACGGCCGAGCGGCTTTTTTGAGCTAAGGAGGCCGTCATTCTAGTCTACTGTGAATGCTTTGATCTTGAGTCGTGCATGGAATACGGGTATTGTGTACTCTGTAGCTTCATTGCCTTGGCTTGTGCTTAGTAGGTAACTTGTTATGTAGCACTACTTATCTCTCTTGAGCCTCGGTAGCATCGACGATCCACCCCTCTACATTCTCTATCCTCACATACTTGATGAATTGACGATGGTATGTGTAACTGATGTGCGCCGTGACTCCTGAAGAGCCTCGCTCCTCCAATTGGATGCTTGGATAGCTCAATTCTCTGTTGGTCTTGTCCTTTGAGTTGTTCGTCATGCAAAACCCATCCCCATCCTCGAGTATTCTTTGCTTCCAGCTCATACCATGGTCGCTGGAGATGGCCACTGTCAACGTCTTCCGGGGCGTTCCCCAGATGGCCGTCTTGCCATTTACTGAGCCTTGGTTGGGTCGCTTGTCGTTCTCTGGGGTGATATCATCGTAAAGGCCTTCGCGTTTGCCCAGGTGAGGCTCGTAGGCGGATCGATTGAAGACTATCACAATGTTTCCAGAAGGAGTCCGACTGGCGCATATGCCACTGTTCGGGTTGGGTAAAGTAGTAGGGACACATGGCGTCCAGTTGAGCCCATCTCGAGAAGTAGACCGGTAGATCCAGTCAGCCCAGCGACTGCGGAAGAAGGCAATATACTCGGACTGCTCATCAATGGGAGGAATAATGTTCATATGCACCGAGCCGACACTTCCAGGGACCTCCCCTTTAGTCCAAGTATGGCCATCATCTCGGGTGTAAAAGACGACCGAGTCATCATCGTTTCCAATCCATCTTTGTCCTGGAGCAGAGCGACACCTAAAGACGGGAAGAACCCAAGTCCCGTCTTTGAGGACGACAAGCGGCTGTCGAACAAAGGTTCCAGTCTCGCCCTGCAGTGGATAGCGAGGTTCTGACCAAGTTTGTCCGTCGTCGCTGGAGACACGAGCCATGACTACGGCGCCGTCTTGGTTCCCAGCATCTTGAGAAGTGTGAAACAGCCAGATGTCGCCAGTTTTTGGTGCTCGAAACAAGACGGGATTCTGACAGCTGCGGTCGGGATCAGACGATATCTTCCTGGCGTCTGACCAGGTTTGAGATCCCGGCACCTGACGTGACAACCAGATAGAAATATCTGGGAGACCTTCCTGAGAGCCCCCAAACCAAGCACATAGAAGAGTCCCGTCAGGAAGAAGAAGGAGGTTGGAAGCATGAGACTGAATTGTGGCTGCGGGAAGGGCAGCTGAATGGAGGGACTGGTGCGCCATATTGGGTGTGTGTGAACCTGATGGATCAACTTTGGGAGTTGGATGGCACCTCTCAAGCTATGAGAGTTGCCTGAGCCTATGCATAAGTAAAATGGAGGCACGAACAAGCATGTACGAAGTAGCAACTTGCAATGTACGAGCCACTTCTTGCAGATCCCTGCAAGAACCCTCATCTGGCCTTGGCCGTCCACATCTTCGGCCCGTCCCCCGGTCTCTCCATCGGATCCTTTATCCCAGGTCACGAGCCTGCCACCATCTCGTAACTGCGCGGGGGAACGTGCAACTGACACGCCTGCAACTAGGACTTGTGCCCGATTTTCCTATTTCCTCCTAGCTTCATCGAAAGAACGAACGATGCGAAGCTTAGAATCCGGGGTTAGGGGGGAGGATGCGGGGAACCTGGACTAGGCCGTTGCATGTATCCTACGGGAATTGAGGGGGGTGGCGGTTAATGAACCGGTGCGTATACTTGCAGATTAAGCCGGATATCACTTATAATGGCCTTGAGTGTCTTGCATCTCCGTGCATAGTAAACCCGTTACCGACTCCTTTCCTTGTTACCTTTATCATTACACATAGGAAGTAATCATGGGCGGCGGAACTTCACTCTGGGCTGCGCCCGAATGGAAGAATGATCCCAAGGAGATCTTCAACAGGCAGCTCCTCTTGTTGGGCATTACCATTGCCCTTGCTGGGTGTTCCTACGGCTTCGATCAGGGAAATATAGGCGGCATCATGACCCTCCCGTCTTTTCGGCGGGCTTTTGGGCTCGACGGGCTGAGCACCAAGGAGGCAGATTCCCGAGGTGAGCAGACTCAGTGCGACAGTACTTATCTTGCTGAACAAAGCTGACTACTCTATCAGAGGGGAACATTGCAGCTATGCGTAAGTGACGGCGTTGACCTCAATGATTGTGTGAGACCAGAGGATGCTTACGAAACACAGTCGCTGCTGGAGGTTCTGCTGGCGCCCTGCTGGCAGCTCCCTTGGCCGATTTCCTCGGTCGAAAGAAGTCCGTCACTGCTATGGCGGGCCTCTTCCTCATCGGGTGCAGCATGCAAGAGGTTCCTGATCTCAATGTCCTCTACGCGGGAAGACTTCTTGCAGGAGCAGCCATAGGCGCCACGTCCATGGTAATACACCCCATACACCCCTTGATACAGAGCACCTTGTGATTGCTAATGGCTCAACCTGTCCAGCTCGCTCCTCAGTATCTTGCCGAGAACTCCCCCAAGACCATTCGAGGATCGCTTACGACTTCGTATAACTTGATGATTATCCTCGCCCTCGCTATCGCCTTTTGGATCAATTACGCTGTCAGCACCTGGCCCGAGAAAGATCTGAACCGCAACATGGCGTGGCAGTTGGCTCTGGGCATCCAGCTTATCCCGGGATTCTTCCTGTTTGTTCTTATTTGGTGTACGTTTGAGCACTATGCGCGGATCTTGCATCTTCAGAGAACTAATTCGTTTGGTATGTAGTTGTCGTAGAAACTCCTCGTGCCCTCATTGCGACCGGAAGGTCTGAAGAGGGCTTGAGGAACCTGTGCAAGCTGAGAGGGCTACCAGCCGACCATCCCTACGTCCAACAAGAGTACCTGGAAATCACTGCTCAGGCTGAACTTGAGCAGAGCGAGGTCAAAGGTAGATAAACGCTTCAAGTAAACGCCTTCCCTATCTGTACAGTCGGCTAAAGAGAAACCAGGTTACGGCTATGTTACCGTGATCCGCGAGATTATTTTCAACGCAAGCAACCGCCGACGTTTCTTCCTTGCGATCATGCTCTTTCTCTTCCACAAATTCACTGGCACGGATTCAATCAATTACTTTGCGCCCGAGATCTTCTCGATGATTGGTGTTCCTACCGGTTCCAGCACCCTGCTCACTACGGGCGTGTACGGCATTGTTAAACTGGTCACGACCATTGCTTACGTTACCTTCATCGTTGATCGGGTCGGACGACGTCTTCCCCTCATGATCGGTGCTACGATCCAAGCCACTGCCATGCTCTACATTGGTCTCTACATTCGGTTCGCCAATCCTGATGCTGGTAAAGGTACGACGGCCGGAGGCGTGGTAGGCATCATCTGGATCTATCTCTACGCCTTCGGTTGGTCCTTTGGCCATTCCGTAGCTCCCTACGTGGTCGCAGCTGAGATCTTCCCTGCCCGGATCCGATCATTCTGCATGGCCTGCTGTCTCTTCACCAATTGGATTGTCGACTACGGCATTACCTCAGCAACTCCTCACATGTTGACCACCATGGGATACGGGGCATTCTTGTTCTTTGCTGGATTAACCTACATCGGTGTTGTCTTTGTCTACTTCTGTCTGCCCGAACTCAAGGGCCGCAGTATCGAGTCTATGGATGATCTCTTCCAGCACTCGCTGTGGACCATGTTCAGGCGCGCATATCCCTCGGAGGAGGAAAAAGTTCGCCATGACGTCCAAGAGATTTTGGACCAACAGAAATCCGAGAAAGGCGCTGTGCCTCTGGTCGAGGAAGTTGAGAGACCTTAGTATGTTCTTATCTGTCTAGTAAAGAGCTCGAGGGAGAATTGATGGAAACTGAGCTGGGGTCGGTGCGAATCAGAAATATTGGCAGATACTTTGTACATGGATAGGACTGTGATACTTGGTAGGATTGATAATGCAGTATATCCTGCAAGTTTTGTCTCGTAATATTGTTCCCGTTTATTCTTGAACATGAAATGGATGATACGACCTTAGCTAGTAGAGAATCTATGATACTACGTCTAGAACCTACATCCCTTGGATAGCCCTGGGCTTGTAGGCACTCTCCAAGTACTTGGACTCTTCGTCAGTGAGGGTGACCTTGAGTGCTTCTACTGCCTCAACGATACGCTTCTCTGAGCTAAGTCCAACAATTGGGTAGAAGCCTCGTTGAAGAACCCAGGCTGTCGACACTAATGCCATACTGACGCCCTTCTTGCTTGCAATCTCATCCACGCGGTCTACGATATCGAGATTCGCATCTGCGAACCATGCATCCTTCTTCTTGTCGGCTCGGCTTCTGAGAGATTCTCCTTGTCCGCCATCGCCCGTTGTAAGCGGTCTCGCAAGAAGACCGCGCGCAATGGGACTCCAGGGGATGACACCGACTCCCGTTGCACGACAGAATGGAATCATCTCTCGCTCTTCCTCCCGATAGAGAAGATTGTAAAATGGCTGCATCGAGATGAACTCAGTCCATCCGTTTTGGCGAGCGATGAACTGAAGACGCGCAAATTCCCACGTGTACATGGATGATGCACCAATGTACCGTACTTTTCCGGACTGAACAACGTCATGAAGAGCTCGCATGATTTCCTCAGGCGGCGTTTCCCGGTCCAAGCGGTGAATCTGGAGAACATCTTGGACGACATGTTAATATTTACTCAAGGCCAATCTAAGACTGGTAACTGCTTACCGATATAATCTGTTCCCAGACGTGCCAGGCATTGATCAACAGCATGGAAGACGTGCTTCCTGCTGAGTCCCATCTGATTAACCAGAGGCCCATCATTGACACTTGGGGGCCTCGAGTCATCGTCCATGACGGGGTTGAAGATCTTGGACAAGATGACAACTTTCTGTCGAGGAATATTGAACTTCTTCAAGGCTTTGCCGATAATTTCCTCCGACTTTCCATTCGAGTACGTGTCCGCAGTGTCCCAAGTGTTGATACCATTATCGTAAGCGGCCTTGAGCAACTTGAGACCGTCCTCCTCGTTCAAAGTCCATGGCGACTGTTCCCATTTAGATGAGCCAAAAGTCATGCACCCAAGGATGATCTTGGATACTTTGAGGCCGCTGTTACCAAGTCTGGCGTATTCCATGGTGCACTAACTAATTAAGTAGAAGTTTCTTGTGAGAAAGCGAACGAGGATATCTTGATAGTACTTGAAGCAAGTAACTGTCGAATAGCGAGAAGCAGTCTGCATTACAAATAAACATGCATCATCACGTTAGACTCGGTTGTGTCAATCCCTAACCCATTGCATATGCTAGCCCATGCCTCCAAGTGGTTGCGGGGTAGAAGCACGATGTGTATCGGCTCGGAGTCCGGTCCGAGAGGCAACGGCCGATCGACAACAGCATGAATTTGGTTGGTTCCAGCCGTCGCGCAAGTTACGTGCCTGAGGGGAGGCTACGGACAGTCGCCATCAATAGTCAACTCGGGCGGAATGACTCAAATCATCTAATTAAGCAAACTAATCCTTCCCACGGCCAAAGCAGCGAAAACCTGATCAAGAGGGCCGGGTTCTATGCTCTCGAGATGGCGAACCTGGGTCATCCTCCTTCGCGTGTTCAAATCAGTGTCATCAAGCAGCTGCAACGCGCCATATGGTCCGAATGCGGCGTACTGATCCGAAGACCAAGGCTCGATCCCATGAACAAACTCGATCCATTTAGAGCGCATGTTCTGGCCCGTCGCTTTCGCACTGCTAGACGAGTGTTGAATGCCCTCGAACAAGAGAATGAGATCAACTGCATGGTGAGCGCCATTCGAGGGCTGCCATGGGTTATTCTCATCCACAAGACATTGGTATACAGGTTTCCTTTCCGAGCGCCATTGCCGACAAATCTTAGCCAAAGGGACAACAAACTTGTAGTCATTGATGAAATCGAGGGCCCCGATCTTGCATGAAGAAGGGCGATCTATATCAATGTTGTAGTCTTGCTTCAACTTGTTGCTGTGTGACCCAGCCAACTCGAACGCCCTGACTATATCGACAGCGTCCATTGACCAGATCCCGGACCGCCAAATCACCGACTAAGTCGAGTTAGAGGAGGCTGAATCTCATATTGTAGCCCTCTTACCTCGTGTTGAACATCGCTTGCGAGAAGTCGCTCACAATTGCCCGTGGTAAATTGCCAGTTCTCAAGGGCCGGTTCCTTTTGCAGAAACCAGGACTGTATCCCTGACTGTTGGAGCGCTCTTATTATGCTCGAGACTGATGCGGTCTCTAACGTAGTCTGATCGAGTTCATCTAAATACTTTTGCAAAAGTTGGCGCATGCCAGAGGCTTTCTCTGGGGGTTGAGGAGGGGACAGATATAGCGACCCCGAGGAGAGAATGAATTGAGAAGCGGGCGCTTTGCTGACTAGGTGAGCATGACAGTAAACAGCTCCTGCGCTCTCGCCAGCAACAGTCACTCGATTCTGAAATAAGTCAGACTTGGTCTCTTAGTAACGAACATGGGCCTCACAGCATCGCCCCCAAACCCAGCTATGTGAGTCTGTAACCATCCAAGCGCCAGGCGCTGATCCCTCAATGCGAGATTGCCCGAGCTTGTATCGTTTCCAAAGGCAAACAAGTTGAGCCGGTATTGAACAGACACTACTATAATTGGCTTGTTCTTCTTGGTGGAATCTGATACGATGGTCGTCATGTCTGTGGTCTTTTCGTCAGCACAGCCAATTGATCTAAAGAGAGCATACGATTAAGGCGTACCACACACGCCGGAAGCAGCACTTCCAAAGGTGACAGCTTGTGATCCTCCTACATGTCTCGAGTCAGCCCATCATAGCCATTGACTTGGGGTATTCCTGCGTCGAATACCATGAATCCAAACCAAGACAGGCAAGTTTCGCTTAGAAGATGCGAGTGATTCCTTTGGGACCACCACATCGAGGTTTAGACATTTGAACTCATCTTCAGGCTCCTCTGGGAATACGTGGTCGCGGGGTACACGGAGGAGGTGGCCGACATCGACGGGAACCTGAGGGCATCGCGGGCTAGATGGAAAGTCAGAACGCTTACAAGTTGAGAGTAAAGAAAGGACAAGAACCCGTATCTGGTGCAGTCCTGTTCCAATGGTAATTGTACAGTGGACTCGGGTTCCGCAAAGCGCCTCGTCACTTTGCCGTAGGGAATGCCTCGGAATTGGACGGTCGAGCCGACCTGAACACCAATCAGAGTCGAGTTAAGTGAATCATGCTTAAAATGAAGTGAATCCATAGCTTCGTGGGTCAAGGAAAATCTGATTTTTGAAGTAGTCTACAAGTATCAAGATGGTCGAATTGAGATCAACTGAATGTACCTATGTTCTACGTTCTGTTCGGCATTGTATAGCCCACCCCGCACTTGGTTACGGGCTGCTTCTCACCAAAACCGCATCGGAAATAGAGGAGACCCGAGGCAAAGAGAGGGCAGCGGCAGATGCATTGCCAAGCAAGTGCCTTATTACATACGTTGCTTGTACGTCGTATCGCATTACTAGAGAGCCTTGATACCTATTCGACTGTGCCGCCCGCTCAAACGGCAGCCCGACAGACCTTGTATAAATAAGAGATAGCGGAATCAACCGTTTCGGAACAAATAAAAGGGCCACGGAATGCTCTTACAGTACATATAAATGTGCAAGGATCAAACGGCCTCCCGCCCTCTAATCACATCCACACCGCCAATCGGTGTCGAGGCAACAATTCCGACGGTATCTCGGCTCGTCATTTCAGCTTCCCCTCACGCAAGCACTGACAGAGATGACGAGCCCGGTTAATTTGGGTGGCAGCCGTGATGCTTTGTAGAAGCGCACTATGATCCGTAAACTTGTGTTGGGCAACGTACCAGCACATACCCGTAGTAATGGAAATCAACTGCCTCTTATTTGCCTAGAAGCCTGTTGCGAATATGTCTCTTGCCGCCCTCAAAGAAGCCGAAATCACGTCGCATAACACACCTGATGATGTGTGGATTGTTGTCAACGGAATCGTCTATGACATGACACACTTTGCACCGAATCATCCAGGAGGAGATGAAAGTGCGTAAGTTGTAAACAACATTTTCTTTTCTTTCCTTTTCTCTGATCCCGGATACATTCCGCCGCTGACACAGTGTCCAAGTCATCTACAAATACGCTGGCCATGATGCCACTGCAGAGTACAACAAATATCACGCCCCTTCATTGATCCGGACGGCCCTCGACGAGAAGCACCGTATGGGCAGCTTTGACGCCTCAACTGCTTCTGAAGAATGGAAGTCAGCCAACACATCCAAGGAGGTGGAAAGAGTTCAAGACACAATTGGAAAGCCACCTCTCAGTGACATTCTCAACCTACACGACTTTGAACAAATTGCATCAACAACCTTGTCCAAGAAAGCATGGGCATACATCAGGGGAGCATCAAATGACAATATTACAAGGGATGCAAACCAATCATTCTTGAAGCGAATCTGGCTTCGTCCATCAGTCATGCGCAATGTCAGGAGCGTCAGCACCAAGACTACTCTATTCGGATGCCGCCTAGACTTGCCAATCTACATCGCACCGACCGGTTCGGTTAGAACAGCCGGCGAAGAAGGAGAACTGGCCCAAGCAAAAGGCGCAGCAGCCACAGGCATCATCCAGTGCATCTCAACCCCTTCCTCTTTTCCACACGAGGAGGTCTTGGAGGTGACGCCTCAACACGCCTTTCTACAACTCTACGTCAATAAAGATCGGCAAAAGTCCGAGGACCTCTTGCGACGAGTCACTGCCACAGGGAAGATCAAGGCCATTTTTGTGACTGTAGACTTGCCAGTCGTGTCGAAGCGAGAGGCAGACGAGAGAGCCAAGAACGAATCAATGGGTCCTCAGAGAGACCGGAAAGGTGCAGGTTCTGCGCGACAAATTGGTTCATTCATCGATCCTACTCTGAGATGGGATGATATCTCTTGGCTAAGAGGGCTAACCAGCCTTCCAATCGTCATCAAGGGTATCCAACGCTGGGAGGATGCCAAGGTAGCTGCGGAGAAAGGGTGTCAAGGCATTGTCCTGAGTAACCATGGAGGTAGAGCAGCGGATACTGCGCCTCCATCCATTGTCATCTTGCTGGAGCTGCATAAAAACTGTCCCGAGGTGTTTGAGAAGCTGACTGTTCTGATTGATGGTGGCTTTCGGAGGGGTTCTGACATCGTCAAGGCCATCAGTCTTGGTGCTTCCGCCGTAGGCTTGGGTCGCCCGTTCTTCTACTCTGTAAACTATGGCCAAGAAGGTGTCGAGCACGCGGTAAACAGTGAGTTCAGCCTTGCTTCAAAACGTCTCAGCAGCGCTAATGTTTTGCCAGTTCTCAAAGACGAAGTCGAGACAGCCATGCGTCTTTGTGGGATGACAGACCTGATGAGGGATGCCAATCCAGACTATACCAATACATCCGGCGCCGATCGCTTTGTACTCAAGGGCGGGCATCCATACGCGTCACATACAAGGAAGATAGTATCTAGACTATAGTTCTTTCTGATGAAGCTGGGAACTCAGAGATTATCATCAAGTCAGTCTCAGGTATATAGGGTACCCAAATGCAGCTTTCCTTTGTTAAGAGAAAAGCAAATGTTACCGAACAAATTATGTACAACGTCCAAACTATGATGAGTATTTTGCTGCAACAGCGTCGTACTCTTCCTGAGTTAAAGGCGTAACAGATCCATGCTTCAACCCCGAAGGAAAGTCAGAGTAATCCGAGGCCACCCAATCTCCAGCGGAAATGTCAGAGGTCTGAAAGGGAACATATTCCGTGTAATCATCTAGCAGTAGGTGGTACAGGCCGGGAGTCAAGTTGTCAGCAAATGATGCTGGACCCTCCAGTGGGCTCTGGTCTGTCACATAGCTTGGCACGCGTGTCCACGTGCCGAAAAGTCCATCCGTTGTCGTCTCCTGATAGACCTCGAGCACAGTCTCATTCTTCAGGAATCGGGCATAAGAACCAGGTGTTCCCAAGTACTGAAACTCTTGGTCAATCAGGGGCGTGTCATCGGGAGCTTCGTAGTCTGCAGGATCGCTGAACGTGACAAAGTCGGTCGTAGTGGCATAGCGGATCCTATCTAGACTCGCGGCCCCCGAGTGATCTGTATCCGAAGAGTCGTACAGTCGGGATGACCAGAAAACGTAATATTGCTCTATGTCATCGTCCCAGACGGCAGACGGGGCCCAGACCATGCCGGCTGTGTCTCCCTCGACGCTGAAGATTGGAGTTAGTTAACTGACCTCTGATTCGGAACGGCTTCCTACATTCTCAGTGAGGACTCTGACCAATCAACCAGATCAGTAGATGACCACACGACGATACCACGGCTGCCCTGTCTAGTAGCTGAGTCCCAAGAGAACCCGTCGGCATTGATATCGAGGTCTGCCAAATCAGTAATCGTATCACAGACCCTTTGAGAGATCAGTGACCTACCAGTGGCTAAAAGAAAATACTCGGATCTTTCCGAATTGGTCGCGAGATAGATGTCTCTGACTCCCTCTGTTCCAACTGTGGACGCAAGAATAGAGCTCCCTCCATTCAGAAATCTGAAGCTCGACGCGCTGTTTCCGTTTGAAAGGTGCCATTGCACTTGCGGATTGGCATCGGTAAAAGTAGAGATGAGATAGCCGACATAGGTCGTTGCTCGCTCGCGGAGAGGGCTGCTCACAGCCAGGTTCACCGACAAGGCAACGGAAACAAGAGAAGTGAGACGCATGTTAAACTTGTTGACGACTATCTTTGACCTGTGCTAACACTCAACTCAAGTACCAACTTTTCTTTCTTTTCCCTCCTAAGAGAGAGGTCGGACTCTTATAGAGACGCATAGTCTCGTACACAACAGGTTACGCATCACGACATCCAAGTCTCTTCTATTGCAAGCTACATCCCGCTCTTCTCACAACTCTAAAACAGATATAGAAGCCTTCTTTGGCGCGGCTACCATCCATTATGTCAGTGAGGAGCCGTCGGGGTAGTGCCTGGCCGAGCTCACCCCAGAGATCGACATGGGCTTGATGCGCCTCGGTATTATTGGCGGGGAAACTCGAACGACACAGGGCCAAGAACAGGTCACGGAGGCGCTAGAATGCGAAGCCAGATTGGGATCATGCTCCAGCCAAACAAAGCACGCATCAAGTCATCGATGCGGGGAAGTGGCCATATTTATCCCCTATTTTCCACAGGTTCCCCGGGCCAAGCACTCATTTATTATGCTCGTCGTTAGGAGTTTGGGGGGTAAGGTATTTGAGGGCAGCCTTGCGACGACGGAGACTCATTCTGCATTGAACATAATCATGCAGGGCTATTTGGATGACGCAACACTACCTGCAGAATAACAGAGATACGTTCTGACCTACTGGATCACATACACCATCTTCTCTGCACTGATTGGCCGCATATACTCCTCATCCCTCTTGGCCTCCTTCCTCACCGTGACCCCCTCCGCCCCAAGCAAGGCAAACCCATCTGACACGACGCGCTCCAGGCCTCCCGGCATGATGCGTAAAGGGTTTGCTTCGAGCTTGACCTTGCCCTCTGCTGCCTCAGATCCCAAGAAGGCGAAGAACCTGGTAGCAAAGGCCCTTGCCTCAGGGCTCGCGGGAATGATGAGACCTACATCTTCATTAGCCAATTGACTCAAGCTCTGTCTCAATGAGAAGGGAATGACAAAGACGAACCGTTGTACCCAATCTCAACTCCAAGACCCTCCCAGGCTGCCCCGTATATAGGCTTCACTCTCAACGTTTTGAGGTCATAACCACCTCCTGCAGGCCCGCGAAAAACTGCCATCTTTGCCTGCTCCGCCAGTGTGCTGTGAACCTTTTGAACAGTCCCCGCCTCCGAGATGCAGTCGATAGCGTAATCTACACCCTCGCCGCCCGTTGTCTCGCGCACCTTGTCTATCCAATTATCGTTATGATAATCGACGAGGACATCGTATGCGTAGGGCTCTTTGCGAAGGAGGGCATGCTTGGAAGCACTAGCCGCGCCGATAAGACGAATCTTATGACCCGATGTCTTGGTAGAGATGTTGACGAGTTGCGCGGCGTAGAGCCCAAGCGACGTTGACGCTCCGTAAATGAAGACGTTGATGGGTGACTTTGCATCTTTGCCTGGCAAGGGAAATACCTGACTGGAAGAAAAGGGACCAGGGAAGCCCAGACGAGCAAAGACACCTTGCGCAGCAGTGAGCCCGCACATGCTAATAGCTGATGCGGCTTCAGTAGATAAGCCCTCGGGGATTTGCCAGGTCAAATCATACGGCGCAGTGATGTGCTCGGAGAAGGCACCGGGCCGGTCATTTGTAGAACAAGCTGCATGAGGTTAACTGCTGCTTGTAGTTTGCACAAGGAACTCCAAAGTAGATAAAGACGTACCTCCCTGGTGAAACCCGGCAACTCTCACGCCGACCTTTGTTCTGGCATCATCCGAATTGGCGAGGTCAGGACTTACACCCACGACTACGCCTGCAAAGTCAGTGCCAATGACACGAGACTCCTGCTCGGCGATGGGGTGCGAGACGTAGAGAGCGTCGACGGGGTTCAGGGCTATCGCCTGAACTTGGATGAGCAGCTCTCCCGGTCCCGGAGTCGGGCGAGGGATGTCACGCAGCGAGACACTGCGGGTAGCAGGCGTGAGCACGAGGGCTTTCGTCGTTGCCATTGTAGGTTGTGAATAGAGTGAAATACTGTGCATGTATCCAACACGAGGGACGAGCTGGTATAGTGTTCTTGAAGGCGACTGTTGGCTGCTGTCTTATATACTGCGCCGTTTCGGCCTGACTATACCCTCATGAGACCAAAGTCCCCCCGACTGCTACAAATCCCATGTCATTCTCACCGGGTTCCCTCCAACATTTTGCTAGATTTGGGTATGTTGGTAGCATTCAGCATGTCATCTCACGCGAATTGATCTTGATGGAGGCAGGTTTCGGTTACAAATCAATGCGCTGACAAACCCCAAACCCGTCAGAGACTGGCCCAAGCCCACAAAATATGTCATTTGCATTTTGCTCACGAAAAGATGCCGCCTTTGCCGATCAGTAGGAACCATCAACATGCCTTCATTCCTGCGTAGACATACTCCGAATGCATTCCCGGATCTTCTGCAGACCCTGTAGATCAGCCTCCATTGTATCCCAGCTCAGGTCGTCGTCTCTTCCCATCCGCCGTTTGTCGCCAAAGTCGACAACCCACGCATCATCGTCTCCGTCAATGACAATGTTTGTTGGTTCTGCGCTGCCCCAGACGATACCTCTCGAGTGTAGAGCAGCCACCGTCGTCTCAATCTGCCTGATCCATCGTTGCTCGACCTCGCTTGAGTGCTGTGTCAGGAGCCTCGATTGGAGCATCTTGGCAGAAGGAATGAAGGGGAGCAAGATTCCTCGCGGATTGCCGCTTTCATCCCTGACTACTCCAACTGGGCGCAGAATCAGCACATCCAGTCTCAAATCCTCCCGGCCAATCTGCTCATATTTGAGCACCTCGCCCTTTCCTTCGTCCTCCTGCCTGAATCGTTTGTAGTACAGTCTCTGATCGCTGCCAGGAACTCTCACACTATACGTAAAGATTCGATTCATGTTTCTTGTCAAATCCCACGCTTCATTGCACACTTCCACCTCGTCTGGCCTAAAGCATGGGAACGTCGTTGTCCAGTGAGCGTTGTGCTGCTCTTCGCGGCTTATGGTCCCGCCATCCATGATGTCGGGAAACAGCGAATGATGATACAAGGGTGTGCGGTACTTTTGCACATCTCCGAGTACGAGTTGATCGTTGATGCTTCGCAAGGTACAGAAAAACCCATCATTGGGGTACATATCCGCCAGAGTCAAGGTATTCTTGGCGGGTGGAGGAGAAAGACTTTCGAACGTCTCAAGATACGGCGCGATGGCCCATTCAATAGCCTCGTCGATGGATTGACCGGTGCTAGGGAAATGTCCAGGCAATGTGATAAACACACCGCTGTCTGTTTCTGTGTCTTCATCTAACCAGTCCGAGCCGTGGAGGCTCTCCAGCACGTTTCTCAGTTCAAGAGACCGTAGGGGAGAGTGCTCGAAGTAGTCCGCCCCAAGGACCACGCTGAAGAGTGTACCGTTGACGCGAATGTTGATGGACGATCGGCTTCGCCTCTCAGCGTAGTCTACGGATCGAGTCCAGGAGGAGAGGATATAGCGACCGTTGAATCTAACCATCTTTGGGTGCGAGATATGTGATGAAGGAAATAAGACAAGTTTCAAGGTACCTACGGTGCAGATTTCGGGATGATTGAATGCGTCTGACGTTGGTTGGCTGGTGGTGAGAGTGGTGAGATTGCAGAAACATAAATATCGAGGTGGGAAGGGGGAGGGGTTTACCGTGAGTGATTCAGTGATGACGGATGACGGTGTGACAAGGTGACAAGGTGACAAGATAAGGCCGAATGACCTTCTTGCTGTGCGACTGAGACGTGGCTGCCGTTGATTGTTCGCCATGTTGCTCAAGAAGCGTACCGACGACAAATGAGAAATACAGGTACACGGGGGCCTCAGAGAGAGTACAGTATATTCGCACTGGAGGGGCCGGTTTGCTTCACAGACATCCCAAAAGAAGATCTTTTTTTTTTTTTT
>JALNIO010000276.1:0-11665 GCA_023509875.1 Rugonectria rugulosa | reverse complement strand
GGGGGGGGGTTCCCAGGCTGGCTAGCCCAGCTTGGTGAGCCTAGCTTGGTGAACCCCGCGGGTAGGCCATAGCCGGCCATTCGATTCAACCCCGCCAGGGAAGAAGTTCAATTCTTAGACAAACAGGAGACGTATTACGGGATCATCTTTGATCAAGATGAGCCATGAACAGGCTTGTATGTGCAGTCCGTAATCAGGAACAAGGCAGCGTAAATCCATCTAATCTAAGCGGCTGGCCGTGTTCGGTAAACTATTCCCACTGCAAGCCTCCATCTAGGTAACCTTGAGCTGAATCTCTCGTCTTGTCGATTCTCGTACCGCATGCCATCACTATCAGACTTCAGATCCTCACAAGTGTTGTTCTACGAATGTCTGGAGAGACGTCTCCAAGGGAAGCCAGGTTGCGAGGACCGTAGAGGAAAGGTCATCCCTAAGACAACAATTCTAGTTGAGTCTTATAATGAGATATTCTAAGATGCAACAGGTTGATCTTGGGTTCTACAAATTATTCAAGTAAGTTAGGTGTATGACTGACCTTGCATTCCCATCAAAGGTATGGATATTGATTCACCCGAAACCACTTCTCTCCATAGCCTCCGCTATTCGGTCCGGCGCCAAGAGAGTATCTATGAAGCATTATGACGAAACACTTAGTCACCCTCATAGCCCCTGCCTACCGGAAGCAACGTTACGAATGGCAGGTCGGCCTGTCGCCTTTCATTTCTCCGACCTGCGTTGCGGCGTTAAGGCGGATAGCTTCCGCAAGACGGATACCAAGAAATGCCCCAAATCATGCGGCGTTAGCTCCCGCAATTAAATCCGGTATATCGAATCGTTCGTATGTCCTTTTAACCAGTGTGCTTGCCGATTGCTAGAGTCTTGCTAATGGGCATCACCCAATTGCGTGAAGGAAGAAAAGGTGCGATCATGGCTGAATGCTGCCTTCGTGGTTATCGATGGGACGCCGAACCCCGGGGTCATGTTACTGAACTAGCCGGGCTTGGATGCTATGCCACAGGCTCCAATACCAAGATTGCCATCATGGTCATACATGATCTCTTTGGATGGACTTTTCAGAATACTCAGGTCCTTGCCGATCACTTGGCAGAAGAGGTAGATGCAACTGTTTATGTCCCAGACTTGTAAGTATCTTGAGATTAGGCCCATGCATTTACAGAAGATCGATTACTTACTTTTGTCCTCCTCTTTTTGCCGTATAGCTTTGGCGGAGAGGTTCTTCCAGCGGATATCATCTTAGACGGCAGCCGATGGAGCGAGCTCGATCTACCAGCATTCCTCGGCCGCCACAACAAAACCGTAAGAGGGCCAGAAATTTCAAAGGCTGCGAAGACGCTGAAGGAAAGATATCATCGGACGGGAGCCATTGGGTTTTGCTACGGCGGATGGGGCGTTTTTCAACTTGGGTCGAAGAAAGATCCTCTCGTTGACTGCATTTCGGCTGCACATCCAACAATGCTTGAAAAGGACGAGATCAAGGCTGTGGGCGTGCCAGTCCAAGTTCTGGCCCCGGAAATCGATCCCATGTTCACAGCAGAGCTCAAAGCCTATGCCAACGATGTAATTCTGCAGTTGGGGGTTGCGTATGATTATCAGCATTTTCCTGGCCTCGAACATGGATTTTCTATTCGAGGAGATCCGAGCAAGCCTGGAGAAAGGGCAGGCATGGAGCGAGCAAAAAATGCGGCAGTTTTTTGGTTTAGGCAATGGCTGGTCTCCGAATAATGTCATGTGTGTAGTATGACATATCTTCCTAATTAGAAAACAGATAATCAACTTTTTTTTTGTTGTCCTTGACCGAAAATCCCTTTGATCGATTGCCGTCCCGCGTTGATGACAGATGTGGGCTAAAAGCCTTTGAGGCTACCCAACTATTATAGTACCTGTGCCATACCAGCTAAACTTGATGCATCAAGCGAATTATGGACTTTCAATTGAGCTCTATTTAATAATACTTGAGCGTTACAGAGATACATCTGATGTAATTTGGATTCTGCTGATTTGTGAGAGAGCAGTGGGGAGTGTTCTCGTCGACTTAACCTGTATCAACTCATTCCTGACTTTACGGCCAGTAAAGGCTTGCTCAACAGAAAAAGAAAGCCATATTTGTCAAAAGCTGCGAATGAGCTGGTTTTTCTCTCCAAACTTTTTCCTTTTTCTTTTCCTTTTCCTTTTACCTTTCGCATTCATACATTACTGCAGTGAATGATAGCCGCGTTCCGATGTCTTTTGTAAATCTTCCACAACAAGCTTGTTAGCACTGGTATTAGGATGAGCAAAATGTGGAAAAGATATGATTGTGCAATCACATATCACGTCTGTGGTGACCAGGTCGACGAGTCTCTTAAGTAGGATGCCATTGTCATTAGATTAGGGCACAGAGCTAATATAGGCCAAGGGTCCTGAACAAGTCAAATCTATGTAACTTTACTGTGATAGGACGACTGCTGTTGACCTGGATGAACAACTGGGTAAAGAGCACTGAGGTAGCAACCCTGGGTGGTGACAGGGTGACCCCGCATTCGCGGACAGCGGACTTGTTAGAAGAGGGCGTCCGTCAATGGATGATGATAGTCGGAGCTCGCCAAAGGTCCGAAAGAGGAAATTATTACCGAGCAGGTCTATCCTCGTTTAAGAGAAACACGAAGACGGAGGGACCAAAATTAGTAAGAAACAAGCACACGCATGGTTATGACAGATTTCCATTTAGAGATCGTTCACGACGAGTTGCGCATTAGGCAGGCATCCAAAAACTACATTGGAGGGACTGAGTTCAACTCTGCGCGTACATGCCCTCCCTCATTACTCGTTACTTGAGAGGCCCCCCGAGTACACCTTTCGGATCCGTGTTATCACCTCGCATAGCAGCCTAATCCAGTAAGCACCTAGCGCTAAGTCATCTCTCGCCTCCAGCTAATATGAGAACAGCCAGCATTAGTTTGGATGAACCAGATCAACCACGTTGCACCACGTTCATCCATTCTGTTGGGATCACCCAATAATCAGACCATTAGGAGTTGATAGGTTTGTTTTCTTCTTCTCGAATAGTATTTTATGCTCCTATAAGTCGTTCCATCCAACAGATAGCTACACTCGTTTGGCAATTGTCAATTTGATCGACGGCCTGCGTTGTTTTCTTCGCTTCTCCAAGTTCGTTCACACCATCTTTTCGACGACGCACCCAAAACACCACATCATGTTTCCAGGAAAGCTCTTGCAGGACCCGGGTCTTCCGGTCAAGAACCCGACCAAGTCCCTCTGGCAATCACCACCCAACCAACACGTATTAGGTATCCAATCACCGTCCCTACCCAAGACACGCGATGTAGTGATCCTTGGCTCTGGAATCACCGGGCTCAGCATCTCATGGTGGCTGTTGAACGGCACGAGCGACCTTTCGGTGTCTGTCCTAGATGCCCGTGAGATCTGCTCCGGCGCCACGGGGAGAAACGGAGGTCGCGTCAATTGCACTGCTGTTCAAGATTTTGACAAGTACCGCCGTATCTTTGGAGCTGAGACTGCTATCAGCATCGTCAGATTTGAGCTTGCGCACCTCGAAGCGATTATTTCGCTCGTCAATGAGGTTGGACCCGAGGTTGCAGAACGATCTGAAGTCAGAAAAGTAGATGCGATCACTACCGTCTTCGAAGATGAGAAGTTGGAGGAGCTGAAGGAGCAGCTGCAAAATTTTGAGAATGCCTTCCCCGACTTGAAGGGCCAATGGAAGATTATTGGGCGCCGGGAGGTTGTCGAGGCAAGTAATGCTCTTCTGTCCATGAACTTGACGTGTAGCAAGAGACATGAGCTGACTTGATGAATAGAAATACGGTATTGCAAATGGCAGAGGCGCTCTTGTTGGCAGGGCTGGAGCGGCTTGGCCATATCGCTTAATTACAGATGTTTTCCACCACCTGCGGTCTAAGAATAAGGACAGATTTTCCCTTGAAGCCAACACCCCAGCTCTTTCCATTGAACGAACCTCAAATCCTATATACCCATACAAGATTTCTACCCCACGTGGAATTATTCAAGCAAAACACGTCGTTCATTGCACTGAGGGACATGTTGCTCATTTGCTTCCACTTCTTCGGGGCATTCTCGTGCCTCGAAGAGGTGAGATGATGGTGCAAAACCCAGCTACTGGCTTCCCCGAAAAGAGCTCCCGTTCCTGGAGCTTTGTTATTGGGAAGGGCCTCGACTATGCAACACAAAACCCAAACACTGGAATTGTCTTTATCGGCGGAGGCGAGACAAACCGCAAGGGCGAGATGCTTGGGCTGAGCTCAGATGGAGAGGAGGATGTCCTGTCGTTGGCCCACCTTGGTGGCATTCTCCCTGCTGCTTTTGGAAACGAAGGTTGGGGCCCTGAACGGCCTGGCAAGAGACGAATTATCGCCTCGTGGACTGGAATCATGTGCAACTCGCTCGACAGTGTACCCCTGGTTGGCATGCTCCCCAAAGAACTTCTGGATCGCCCTGCCGGAAATCCAGAGTCGGCCGAGTGGATTTCGGCTGGCTACGGTGGCTACGGAATGGTCAACGCGTTCCTTTCTGCCAAGGCGGTTGCTTTGATGATCCTGGGAGAGGATGTTTCATCATGGCTCCCAAAGCCTTTCTTCATTACGACCCAGAGGGCACAGCGATTGAGACGCACGCTAGAAAAGATCCTTGATTCTCGGCAGGAGCATACACGGGCACTCTTGTAAACTACTTGAGTCTCTTAGTCCGAGCTCAATGATGATTTCATGGGTCCGGCCAGAAGCTGACTGACGTTTACCATATGGAATTGGCTCTACATATATGCCTCGATCGCAACTCATGGACGACTCATGGAGGCAAACACCTAAATTCAAGGACAACAGTGTTAGACTAGTAATGGGTGTGGCTTCGGTGGCGATCTTCAGTTGTTTGACACGATGGATAAGAATTCATTCAATATGATCCTGATGAATAGGTATTTCCTTTCCCGCCCACCCTGTAAAATATCATAGACAGATTGTCATGAATATCCATGTTGCACCACCAGACGCCGTACTATGAACCAATCGTCCACGGGACCGAACTATCAGTCAATCAGCCCTGCCTTGCTCGCGTCTTGTACCTAATGGCAATCGGCTCATGATCCTCCCCGCAAGCCCTCCACGCTACTGCAGAGCTATCACTGCTCCGGACTAAATCAGACTTATCACCGGCGAATAAATTTTCTCTTTGGGAGTTTTGGCGAGTCGGCGATTTAGACCAAGATCAACTACGAGATGCTGTTTTTGGCTGGGACGACTCAATTGGCGATTTGACATGATACATTCTCAAACCTGGGTAGGGCGTGTTATTCGCCCAACCTGTCGCTATTCGACGTGAGCATCATCAAGACAAAACGTGTCACGCAGGCCAAGTACATTATTATTATCCAAGTCTCGAAATCATCTTTGGATTTGGCTTCTACCAAGTCTTGAAAGCCATTTGATATAAGCATAATCTACTCGCGATCACACGCATTCTGGATAATGTTCTCCGGGTCTTGCATGATATTCTCCGCACGATCTACACCATCTGTCCCGGAATCCGGAAACTATAGCCGGAGCAGCTCGTCATATCGACATTATACACAATCTGCGCAATAAGAATACTTTCCCATGAAATGTTGCTGCACATGCATCTCTCATTCAACTCAATACTCATTAACCAAGATTATCGTTCACACTTGATGGCCCTCAACCGCAAGTGAAGATCACAGCTCGGCATCCTCATCTCACCTACCCCCAAGAATGGCCCAACCCACCGACTTAGATGCCCTCGTCGTTGGTGCTGGCGTAGG
Organism: Rugonectria rugulosa; assembly: GCA_023509875.1. Classification (NCBI taxonomy): domain Eukaryota; kingdom Fungi; phylum Ascomycota; class Sordariomycetes; order Hypocreales; family Nectriaceae; genus Rugonectria; species Rugonectria rugulosa. Next base: position 5,832 of record JALNIO010000276.1, on the reverse strand, counting down.
AGGCATCTACGCCACCTATCGCCTATCGAAGCTCGGCTTCAATGTCCAGTGCATCGACATGGCCGGTGACGTTGGCGGCACATGGTATTGGAATCGATACCCCGGTGCCATGAGCGACACCGAGAGTTACCTGTACAGATATTCATGGGACAAGGATGATTTGCAAACATACCCATGGACACACCACTACGTCTATCAGCCTGAAATCCTCAAATATCTTCAGCACGTGGTCGAGAAGCATGGTTTGCGCAAGTACATGACCTTCAATTGCGAGCTGAAGACGGCAACCTGGGACGATACCATCAGTCGATGGCGAATCACGGCGTCCCGGGGCTCATTCGTTGCTCGTTACTTTCTTAGCGCGTTGGGCTTGCTGTCCAAGGCCAACTATCCTGACATTGCCGGTCTGCAGAGCTATAAAGGAGTTCTTGTGCACACGGCAAAATGGGATGATGCCGTCGAGTTGAAAAGCAAGCGCGTAGGAATTATCGGTAACGGATCAACGGGTGTACAAGTCATGACAGCTATTGCTCCAGAAGTCGGCAAGCTGATCTCTTTCCAACGTCACCCTCAATACTCTGTGCCTAGTGGACAGGGTCCCGTGAGCGCAGAATATCGCAAGGACATCAATGAGCGATATGATCAAATTTGGAACAAAGTCTTTAAGTCTCATGTGGGATTCGGAGTGCCTGAGGTCACCAGAAAGACCATGGAGGCGTCCCCAGAGGAGCGATACGCCGCTTTCCAGGAGGTTTGGAACCAGGGTAACGGCTTCCGGTTCACCTTCAGCGCTTTTGGAGATCTCACGACAGATGAGGCTGCAAATATTGAGGCTTGTAACTTCATCCGCGGCAAGATTGATGAAATCGTCAAAGATCCCCACAAAGCCAGCATTTTAAAGCCGAAGGAGTTGTATGCCCGACGACCGCTGTGCGACTCAGGATACTACCAAATCTTCAACTGCTCCAACGTTGATCTCGTCGACCTCCAAGCAACCCCAATCCAGGAGATTGTGTCAAACGGCATCAAGTTGTCGGACGGCGCTGTCCACGAGCTTGACGTTCTCATTTTTGCCACAGGCTTTGAGGCAATTGAAGGAAGTTATAGCAGAGTATGCATCACCGGACGTGACGGGGAGACGATGCAACAGCATTGGAAGGACGGGCTGAAAGCGTACGGATCTATTGCGTGCTCGGGATTCCCAAACATGTTCCTTGTCGCGGGACCACAAGGACCTTTTGCCAATTTTCCTCCCGTTATTGAGACCGAGATCAACTTCATCATGTCCGTGATTGAACACGCGGAGAATCTTGGAGGGGCTGCGAAGCACACGATCAACGGCACAGACGGTGTCAACAGTACCAATGGAGGCAATAGAGCGAGCGGTGTCACGAAAAGTCAGGCCTCTGTTATAGAAGTATCCCAAGAGGCAGAGCAAGAATGGTCAGATTTGTGCCACGTCTTAGTCCAAGGATCGTTGTTCTCGCGAAGCGCGAGCTGGATTTTCAGCCAAAACATTCCTGGACGGAGACCGAGTACGAACTTTTACTTTGGTGGGTTAAAGTCATACGTGGATTGGGTTGCAAAGCAGAAACAGGAGGGTTTTCCAGGTTTCGAGAAAGAGTGAGACATGGGTAAATTGTTGCCTCATTTGATAGAGATTGTTCAAGCATCTATGCTTGCGAAGAGTTAATTAAATGGTGAATCTACAGACCATGAACAGCAAGTCGTGTTCCAGGTATTGACATTTATTTTACTTAAATCATCCGGAGTACTCTAAATATCAGGGTTTGCAAACTCCAGATTGAGGTGAACAGCCTTCACTGTAGAGTAGGCCTCGAGACCAGCTTGTCCACACTCTCGCCCAATACCCGACTGCTTGTTTCCTCCAAACGGCACCCGGACATCAGAATTGTTATCGGCATTGATCCAGACCGTTCCAGCTTGGAGCTTCTGCGACACGCGCACAGCCCTTGTTACGTTGTTAGTAAAGAGAGCAGCGGCGAGGCCGAAGACGGTGTCGTTGGCGGCCTCGAGCACCTCCTTGTCAGAGGAAAACTTGGCAATAACGGCGAAGGGGCCGAAGATTTCTTCCTGGTAGACCTTCATGGAGGGCTTGACGTCACCTACGACGGTGGGCTCGATGAAGAAGCCTTTGTCGTTGGGTCTGTCGCTGGCGGTTCTTCCACCAGCAATGATGGTTGCGCCCTCATCCTTTGCTGATTGGGCGTATGCGAGGACCTTCTCATACTGATCGTGGGAGACCTGGGGGCCGTGGTACGTCTTCTCGTCGAAGGGATCACCCAAAGTAGAAGTCTTCTTCGTGTAAGCCAAGAAGAGCTTCAAAAACTCGTCATAGACCTTCTCGTGCACAAAGATGCGGGAGGTAGCTGTGCAAATCTGTCCCATGTTTCCCATAATACCGTAGTGAGCCCACTGGACGGCGTTCTTCAAGTCGGCATCCTCGAAGACAATGACTGGGGACTTGCCGCCGGTCTCGAGAGTCACGTTCTTCATAGTGCCCGCGGCACCCTTCATTATGAGTTTACCAGTAGCAGTGCTTCCGGTAAAGGAAACCTTGTCAATACCGGGATGCTCGACGATGGCCGAGCCGGCATCGCGGCCATAACCGTTCAGGATGTTGACAACACCTGGAGGGAAACCGGCTTCGACGATTAGGTTTGCAAAGTACAGAATCGACAGAGGGGTCAGTTCTGAAGGCTTGAGGACCGTCGTGTTTCCGCAGGCGAGACAAGGGGCAAGCTTCCAGCCGGCCATGCCCAGCGGGTAATTCCAGCTGTCGGTCGATTAGCAACGAGATGAATACTGCTAGTGATCCTGGAAGGTATACTCACGGAATAATCTGTCCACACACACCAATGGGCTCACGGAGAGTGTAAGTGAACTTGTTACGACCGGTCTCAATGGTCTGTCCGTACGTCTTGTCGGCCCATCCAGCGTAATATCGGAGAACATCGCATAGCTCCTGAACATCCCATTTGCCCTGGCTGAAGGGCTTTCCATTTTCCAAAGTGACGAGAGTGGCGAGGTCATCGGTGGCGGCTTCAGCCAAATCTGCCAGCTTATGGAGGAGTCGGCCACGCTCGGTGCCGACGACATCGGCCCAGCTGCCCTCCAAAGATTCGCGAGCTGCCTTGACGGCCAAATCAACATCTTCTGCAGTAGCTGCCGAGATGGTGGCAGTCTTCTCCTCCGTACTACAATTTGTGTTAATAGGGGATGTTGGAAAATGTGAAAGTGTCACTCACGCAGGGTTGATGCTCGTCAACTCTCCTCCTTTGAGAGGCTGAACCCATTTGTTGTTGATGAAGAGGCCGGTGGGAATGACGATTTTGCGGCCGTTGGGGGCATTGATGGTGACCTCCGCGGGCGCCATTGTGAGGACTACAAGTGAACTATAGCTGATGAGGTGTCAAAGAATTACTATTGCGACAGAAGAAGTGAATAAATCTTGACAAATAAGGGCAACCAAGGAGAAAAGGGAATAAACATTGGCCTCTAGACAGGCAATTACTACCCTTCCTCCATTACGAAGAAAGTCCATCTTAAATATTGTATCGATCTGGCGATATCGCATCTGGTACATGTGATTTCCTTTTTTGGCATTTATGCGACTCCCTGACAAATGCCCCGACCCGGTGAGAAGCGCTAACAAAGTGGGCGCCGTTAACGTGTGAAAGAGGAGTTCCCCAAGTCCTTTTCGTCTTCCTGTGTCCAAACTCCGGTAGGTGGGGTCGTATCGGACTTGCGTCTCGTTAAAAGGACTAATTCGTCAGCGATAGAACGTCATATAGGACGCAGGATGCCCTGGACATATGGAAACAGAAGCAGATATTTATATAGGTAGACCGGACAAGATGATACTGCTTCTTTATCTGAATTAACAATTAAACATTGTTCATGACGTGATTTTAAGATGCGCAAGGTGTTATCGAGCAGTCTAACTGATCTTCCTCCACGAGCAGCTAACCTGTATTGGAACAATTACATCTTCATTCCATTAGGTATATAACCACCATCTTCTCATACAACTAGGGGCTTAACCTTTGATATTAAAAAGGCATCTTCTTTAAATCAACGCCTCATGATCCTTGAGAGTTTGCGACAGTGCACAATACTCAAGAGAACATTTGGAATAGGTAGTTGGCTTCCCTCGTTCCAAATGTATCAAGTGACCCTTATCGCCGAACACTGGATCTCGAGGCAACGGCACATCTATGCAAGTCATATTGCGCCCTTCTTCCCGATCCTAACACATTCCGTTGACGCATGGCGTCTCGGCGACAACCGCTGGCGTCCATCTCGTCTCTTCTCAACTCGAAATTGTTGGAGCACATCTTCGTCGTGCGGGGTGTTGCGTCTCCCCCCACCTTCCTGTTGTAGCAGGAGAACGATCTAATGAGGGTGCAACTCTGATTGGCCACAGCAACCCTTTCCCGATGTTGGCGATAGTTAAATACAGCTATCAAGATACGTAGATAAATGAGCCAAGCGTGAATAATTATTCCGTTTATGATTTCTTTCACTGCTGACGAGCAACACCCGAGATGGCTCCCAAGACTATCGTCGTTGTCGGTGGCACTGGGCGAGTAGGCAAGGCCGTCGTCGCATCACTCATCCAAAACCCCGAGTTTCACGTCAAGGTAACCACCCGGAACGTGGAATCTGACAAAGCCAAGTATGTGAAGTCTCTTGGTGCCGAGGTCGTTAAGGCCGACTCTTGGGTAGGCGCTGAGCTCGATGCCGCGATAGCTGGTGCCTGGGGCATTTTCCTAAACACAGACAGCGAGGCTGCTGACTTCGTTGGCGACACGGGGCTTACTGAAACCCAAATGGGAAAAAATGTCGTCGATGCTGCGCGCAGGCAGGGTGTTGAGCACTTTGTTTTCGCCAGCTTGCCTGAGGCGTTCAAGGTAACAAACGGCACTGTTCAGATCAGTACCTTTTTCCACAAGAACAATATTTCAAAATATGCCACGGACTCGGGCTTCAAGACTACTTCCAACGTCAACGTCGGATGGATGATGGAGAACTTCTGGAACCCAGTGTACGAGAAGCCTTTTGGCGGTTTCGCCCGCCGGCCCGATGCTGATGGCTACCTGACCATCAACTTATTCACCATGGGGAACACCCCCGAGTCTACGCCCTTCATATCTGTCCGTGATGACTACGGAGACATTGTCCACGGCGTATTTCTCGACCCTGAGTCATGGAATGGAAAGACCGTGTGGGCCGTCTCGCACCCTGTCAGCTTCAAGGAACTAGCCGACACATACAACAAGGTCGCCGGCGAGAACAAGGCCCGTTTCGTGGCCCGAACCGAGCCTACAAAAGCTGCTACCCCGGAGAAGTCGGAAGAAGTCAACGCTATTCGAAGATACGTGGAGTATGTCAAGGGCGATTACTGTGACGGCAAACCTCTTGATCAGACCGCCGCCAAGAAGCTCAAGGCAGCTGGCGCTGCGGCTAGAGGAGCGCCGGTAGAGAAGCAACAGCTGCAGACTATCGAAGGGTTTATTAGAGAGCATGCTTTCAAAGGCGAGGATATGTAACGTATTTAATTGATGAGCTTTAAAACAGTTCCGGGTTCAAGCGGGTGAATGCATTGCCTCAGACTGGGAGAAATCTAACGTTATGTTATTTTAATCAATCAGTTTTGTACGGAGTACTTGACGAGGCGAAGCTACTTGAACTTTATAATGATAAATGGAATCATAAAATAGCTGTAAATTGCCCAGGAACCAGTTTCATAGGTAGGTTAGGCCATGGAGGGACGGAGGTGCTCCTCTAGTCATAATGATGCCGATTCTA